>MJUU01052442.1:3027-24522 GCA_002080025.1 Modiolus philippinarum
TATCGTCTGGACTTTTAATTGACACTTAACTTCCTGTTTTTACCAAATAAATATTTTACATTTGCTATATTTAAAAAAGTTGGAATGAACCTAAGATACATCAAGAAGCTAAGGTTACCTTCATCTTTTCAACACCTCTTTATCCCCCTCTAAACAAAGTTTATGGTGGTATATAGGAATCACCTTGTCTGTCTGTTTGTTTGACTGTCCACACTTCTTGTAAGCATAACTCCTCTTAAAACACTTAAAGGATTTTATGAAACTTTACACAAAGGAAGGACACAGCTTTCATCATGTTTTTGTCTGCAATAGATTTAGATACAAACTTGAAATTTTGTCACAAGCTTGGTATCGTGATGCTATATTGTGGGATGCATTTTCAGGCCTATTGGAATACAACTTCCTGTTTACTTTGAATTTTTGACACTTTTTGCATTCTAGAGCAATTTTTGAGGATTTATATCATTATGCCTATACTTGTATTGTGCCAATACCTGTATTGTGTTCACAAATGTATGGTGTCCACACACACTTAAATTTGCACTTACCATATTGATTCAGGGTTCAAGGAGTGGCTGCCACTTTGCAACATCTCTTGATTTTTTTTATCATAACCCCGCTTGAAAAGTGGGCGGTATATAGTGATAGGGTTGTCTGTCCTTTTGTCCTTCCATCTTTCCATCCGTCCTTTACACCTGAGGGTACCCATCTCTTATCCACTACTTCACCTCAACCACTGAACAGATTTTCATGAAACTTTAACACAGTCTTTGTGACATGATGTAGATGTGCACCTCCTATTTCAGAATTTGATTTAATTGATTCTTGGGGTTTCCCATAGCAAAACATGGACTTTGCCATTACATTTCAAGGGGGTACCCATCTCTTAGCCACTACTCCTCCTGAGCCACTGAATAGATTTTCATGATACTTAAACACAGTCTTTGTGACATAATGTAGATGTGCATTTTCTATTTCAGAAATTGATTTGATTGATAATCAAATGGGGAGACGGGGTTGGTTGTGTAGTTTTTCTTTTTAATTCAATCCCACCTTGAAATCTGATCAGATTTTGACAAAGATCAAAGTCTTACCGATTATTTATGAGAAAATGAAAAGGTCTGCTAAAAAGTATGATTTCCTGCTCTGAGTACAACTTTTTCAAAACAAAAGAAATTATGCTTTAGTAATTAAAGAAAAAAATCTGGGTAGGTAGATTTTTAATGAGCAAAATTGATCTTTTGGGGGGACAGGGATGAAAATTTAAAACATGACATAAAGTTGAATAAAACTTGATAGCACAGGTAGAGTGTTTTAAGATGGTTAGCTATAAAATATTACAGACAAAATATCAATATCTGTGTTTGTCTTTTTGATAGGTCTTTAATTAAGACATATGAATCAGTGATGTTAGTGTTTTATAAGGAGTACAATATACATTAACCTTTGTTAAAGACTGTAAAATTACGTTGAGATATTGGAAATTTCTTCATAATGGATTTAAATGACAAGATGAGTAAATTAAAACTGAGATTTACAGCATGGATTGTCTAGGACCGTAGACAACAATGTCTTATCACATTAGTCAGTAATAAGGCATTAATAGAACTTTAAGAAAATGCTATCCATTTTACACTGGACAAATATTATCATTAAATTTGGAATATGTGTCAATGCAACATAAAGATGAAGTTATGTGGTTGCTGCCCAAAATTTCAAAGGGGAGATAATTCATCTTTGAATATTTTCTGGAAAAAAGGGGGAGGGCAAACCTTGTCAGCACATGTCCTCTTAAATGGTTACATGGATTTTGATGAAATGTTACACAGTTGTAGTGTACCATCTGAAGATGTGCATAAAGAAATAGAGTTGCTTTCCCAAATTTTGAAGGGGAGATAATTTGTCTTTAAATATTTTCTGGAAAAAAGGGGAGGTATATCATTGTGTCCATACTTGTATTGTGTCCACACACACTTAAATTTACGCTTGCTATATTGCCATATTGATTCAGGGTTCAATAAGGGGGGTTATAAAAGGCTGCCATTCAATGACAGCTCTAGTTTCTTTTTGCTTTGTTTAGAATAGTGGACGCTAGGTTAATTATATCTAGTATGTAGCTCTGTTTTGGATTATACATACACTGTCTGTCATATGACTTTGGTCATGACCTTGAATTTCATTGTTAAGTAACCATTTCAAAATTTTATGATGAAGTTAGTATCTCAACAACTGTTAGTGATAGGTCAATGAAATGTGGTATATATGGTAGTGCAAGTCTATCATGTCTTTGATAGCAATGAGGCATGCTGTATTTGTCTGTTGTTGTATATCTATTACATGTTGGTCTGCTGTTTTGATTATGACCTTGACCTTGATTACATGGTCCATTGACCATGTTCAATTTTGGTGTTAGGTGTGTGGTAAGTTTACAATACTTGGTGTATGTTTTACAGTGTGTGTGCTTGACAAGTCGTTAACATGGTTTCTCACCTTAAACTCAATATTTCAGTAAAGTAACTACCATATTCCTCGTATTAAGAGCCTAGAGTGCTTAAAAATTTGAAAAGGGGGCACTTAATAAGTAGGACAATAACTGTGTTCCAAATCCAAGCTCTTGTAACAAAATTCTTCTATTTTTCATAAGTACACAATGTAATCAATGTAAAAATGCTTCAACTATCCAAATCTTTAACAAACAGAAGAAAAAAAATAAGGTGGATCCATACCTGTCAACCTTCAATGACCCAAAATCTGGTCATGACCTGCATTGGATGGTAAAAAATCAGGTCATAACACGAGACGAACTTTTTTCATCTCAATTATTCTATTATAAATGCCTGACAAACTTTTTTCAACCTAATTATTTACTTATCGAGCAATTTATTTACACACTTTAATACTCATTTACTATCTCATTGTATCTACTTATAAACAACAGATATGATAATTTAATTTCATGTCCATTTAATACCTTTGCCTTTGTTTCACCTTTTCTGATTAAGATTTTTTCTTGAACCAAATTAAAACTGGGCATAAGGAGTCAATTTTCAATTCTGACCTAAAATCATTGTTGATCATTGTAACTATTGAAAAAGTTCACTGTCTGGATTACCAATCACTAGGATCCTGGATCAGTTGTTTGTACCAAAATACAAGCAAAAAACATCATAACTTGAATGTTTACATCGGAATGTTGGACGCATACGCATGCACAATTGAAAAAGCAAAGCTCCAATGGAGCTGAAACTCGAAAGCCATGAAAATCTACACGTGGCAAAACTTCGTAGTCATCCAAAGAACTGCTGCATAGAAAATAACAAATTTATATGCTTCATTGGCCTTAGAGAACCGATTTGATCAAGGGGAATAGTAAGTACAATTTATCAAAAATGAATACAAAATCACATGCAATTCCGTAATCACCTGAATATGATAGAAATGGGTGATTTCATATAGGTTACCAGTTCAGCTCATGTGCTAAATAGCCAATCAAGGTAAACAAATACTTTCGCCGATTTGAGAACTGATTGGATAAACATGAACAGAAGGTACAATATATTTTAAGTTATTCCATAATACATGAAAATAATCTGATTGTGTGATTTCGTATGCATGTCGATTCCATTGCTATAAATATGCAATACACATGACACAGGTAAACAAATGTTATTCTCATCTTTAACAAAGTTCTACACAACAGTATTATTGGATTTATTCCAAGAGACCGGGACATAAATACTGTGAATATTGATGTACTGTATGTTAATATCAATTTTATATAGAAACACTGTCAATAATATCAATTTTATAATAGAAACACGGTCAATATTTGACTTACCAAAAAAAAAGGATTTTGAAAGAAATGTACACACTATATTTGATCGGAAGCATGTAGCTCTTCAAATACGTTAATAGGCCTGTGGTCTCACGTGACATCTTTGGATGGTTTTAACAACTCTCGGCCTACGGGTTTCAAGCTCAAAACACATTAATGACGGAAAACGGATGAAATAAATACTGAAATTACGGTTGCTATAGGGAATTTTGAGGGGTGCTTTTAAGAATTTCAAACGAAATTAAGGGTGGGGCCCTTATAGTGGCAGGGGCGCTTGAAATGAGGAATTCAGTATTTTAGATTTTTGTGAATAGATTTGTTTCTGATGTATTTTAATTAGGCATAGTAGAAGGTCCACTGCATTTTGGCAAGACATGTGAAACAGCAGATGATAGGAAACATCAACAATGACTGAAAATTACGATCACAATGCATAAGTTCTACAATTGTTAGTATGATACCAAGTTCTATCAGGGCTTGCTCACAGAGGAGCTTACATGTTTGTCTTTCACAAAATGTAGTCCTGGCCTGATCAAATAAATATGGGCAAGAACAAGGACTTTTGTAACTGAGTCAACAGGACATGTTATCTTGATGTTCACTGTTATCATTGACACTTACACATCAGTGCCTTTGGCACTTTGATTGACAGCTAAGTCTTTGTGTTTTTTTAATCCACCAATAACTGGTACAGTGTCAGTGTAACTGTAGATCATCCGAATCATATGGATATTGTCTTCTAATGCATAAACATTAAATTAGTTACAAGAACATTGATACACATTTCAGCATCTTATCCCACCCCCCATTCAAATGTAAAAAACAAATCAAAATAAATCATGTTTAAATCCAGACAGAAACCATACAATATAAATCTCAGTCTCATGTTTTTTTACTTTCTTAAAAGAAAATATTTTCACTAAAGAGTTGTGGGAATTATAAAAATATTGAAATCTTTGTTGTATGAAACCTCAAGTTATAGGACAGTTAAGACAAAGATTTATTTCAAGTTGATGATATAGACATTGATATTAAAAGTTATGCATAATAAATGTCAATTTAGTGCCAGACACTGTGTTTTATATAAATGGCTCTTCAGATAACAAAAATCAAAGAGCAGAAGATTTCAGGTGAAAAACATACTTTTTCCATATAATAACAAATTATCCTCTTTTTTGCATAACAACAAATTATCCTCTTTTTACACTTCATCAACTGTCTGGTATTTATTTCTCTGTCCATACTGTTCTGTCTCTAGGATAGTTCATGTTATTTTATAAGGGCAAATGAAAATGAAGAATATCAACATTTTTAATTAAGTTATTAGAAGTATGACAAAAAATACACTGTAGAATACAAAAATATCAATTGTTTGGAAAAATGGCCTTAAATTGTGTTCATACCCCATGAATTTGTTTTTTATTGATCAATTTCATCATTCCTGATCTGAAGAGCAGATTAAGAAAAATAAAATAGGGTCATGAACAGATACTAAATGTCCACAACTATAGGACATGAATCAACATTTAATACTATTGCCGTTGAAATGTCAATTGTAGCTACTCTGCCATTTCAGCTACACTAAAAATCCAATAAATGGCAGAGTCGCTGCCACGGAGGGTTGATTTTTGTCCAATGTTAATTAAGCGCACCTCACGTGGGACGACAGCGCATCAAATATTGTTAAAATGAATGGCCTTAGGATTCTAACCCTAATCTCCTTCAAGTTTGGAATAGCCTATGATATATTCAGAATTCCTTAAATAAACATAAGTTTATTATTATTTTATCAGTCATAATTCAATCCGTGTATAACAACAAATATATAGAAATTAATTAAATATAATCTCATTAGATCAACAGCATACACATTTATGTAAAAGTACAAATTTCCAGGGCAAGTATACTCAATGCATATATATCAAAGAAATGTCTGAAATATGTAGGCTAATAAATAAGGATAAATTAAGTCTCTATAATTTACAACTTAAACCATTCTAATGTATAAACCTATAACCATTTGCACCTAAACTTAAACTGTCTGCGCCCGAACCTAAACCGCGACAGCACCTGAACCCGATACACTTTTAAAACGGACAACAGTTGGACCTGAACCTGAACCGCGTTTGCACTGAAACTGCCGTTGCACCTGAATGTTGGTGCAAAATTTAAAATCTCATATTTTATAGACAACCAGATAGTCGTTCAACTATATTTTTATATTTATAAAGGTTATGTCAACTCTATTTCAAAACCCTTATAATATGTACAAATAAATAAAAAGGAATCATCATGGTGCAAACGGGTGAAGTTAGTCTACATGAAGGTGTGATGGCACAACTATAAAATAACGCTGGGAGCAGTGTAGGATTAATATATACATAATTTTCTACAATATTTTTATGCCATAAAATAAAACTGAATTACCGATTAACTTAATAAAATATCTGAACCATACCTGTCAACCTCTGAAAGCCCAAATGAGGGTCATGACCCTCATTTGAACATGAAAATGAGGGTCATAGCGCGTAACGAACTTTTTGTGATGAAACATTTGGAAGTCTTGGGTGTTATACACATGTTTATACTGTGTATTGGACCATTTGTGAAAGTATTCCAGCATGATGGTTTACACTTTTCTAGCTCATTCCTGTCAGTGTAAAGGTTTTGTTTCAATATCAGCAAATTTAAGAATATATTTAACTGATCATCGGGTCATTCCTAACAGAAACTGATTATGTAACATCACAACAGAACACGTCAGTTCTGACCTAGTTCTTACTATTTTTATAAATAAAAAAAACTTCTTTAATGATAAATAATATACAGAACCAAACAAATTTTAATCAAATGTAATCTACGAAAATTAATTATTCAAGTGCAGTGGAAATGGCATTGCTTCCAAAATTTTTATCTTTTAGTACGAAAAAAAGCTGCCGATTTTAACTTCCACGTCGTAGAGTCACATTTCCCCCACCTGGCCTTTTATCAAATGTCATATTTACGAGCTTTACTGAATAAACAACTCATCCAAATTAGTGTTAATTGAATGATTTCTAAGAGTAACTGCTGTCTTTGTTTACATCGATTCAGAATGCTTCAAAATAATTGAAAACTCCCGATGATTCTGAATGTTTTTATTTTCTAATATACGGCATAATTCCAGGTCTCTCCGGGTGAACGTAACGAATTCCGCGACACGGCGGGCGTTTTTAGAAATGCAGGTGAAGGGTCAAAATTACGGGTGTAACCTGACGAATCTGGGTCAGTTGGCAGGTATGTCTGAACTGCGAAAGTCTGTTTGATATTCAACAAGCGATCACACCTGAATTTATGGTGTTGGTTCAACTTTAGGTGGTGCTGAGCACCAGAGATCAAACTATATCAAAATATGTAAATTCATGGTAACTTGACGTTAAAACACTAGAATAAATTAATTACCATCACGTCTTGTAAATTTAACTGTGCTTGAGACATATTTTATAAGCTTTAATTACGAAATAACTGAGACAGTAATAAAAACTGTGTATGCTCAGGGATATAGATCAACAGATTGACGGTGTATGACGTCATCAAACGCTTAGGACGGGAAGTCATACTGGCCAATCAGAAACATTCAAAGTCATACTTCCGGTGCATGCACTTGATGGAAGTGAAAGTAAATAAACGTAGTGTATTGCCCTGGAAATATAACAACACCCCTATTAAGGGCATACGATACAGTTACAGGGGAGATAATAACATTGTTATGTGGAGTGGTAACGTTTTCCCGATTTTCGTGACGTCGCTCAAAACATAGTCGTGAATTCGCGGGAAAAAAGTCAATATTAGTTAGAAACGTAACACACACCATAGTACATATGTGCGAAATGCAGTCTCCTGGATCTTAGTCACAACACATCTGTTATATCAATATACAACGTAAAAAATAATATCGCTTTATTATTGTATTCACAAAATAGGTCTTGAAGTTTACACCTAAAAATGTCATATTGGTACCACAGAGGCTAGGCTCGTTAAATGTTCAAATAATACTATATTTATAGTATTATTTTAACATTTGACGAGCCTAGCCTCTGTGACCGGTATATGGTGGGGCTGGGACTAATATAATATATAAGTCCCATGGTGGGGTTGGGTGCGTGAAACGTTGAAATGTACTGTTCCAACTGTGAATGATCGGCTGCATGTTTGAACAAGACTCACAACAGCTAGGCATATATACTGTAAACGTCATGTTGTGAAGGTGTAGCGACTAAGTTACTACTATACCAAGTGAATACAGGATTGATGTTATTAACGAGACATCTAAAATGTTAAATAAATGGTAAAATGCCCGCTCTATCTTCTATACCTTCTGGATAAAATTAATGTTTTCATTTTTTGGTCCATTAATTACGACAATTCAAGATGCAAATTTTCCGCGCCGTAAGAATTGAATAAAAATACAGATAATGGATAGATTTTTCGACACGGATCAATAGGAACTCATCCTCCTCAGCCAACGACATTCTGTCGTTATCGGGTACTTGCATGTTTCTTGTCGCTTGTTATTTAGACATTCAACTGAATTAAACGGACATTATATCGTCGTATGTATGGGTCACACTAAGATGGACCACACTTTCAAATATACATTTTTTGTCTTGCACCATGTGAGGTATGAGGAGAGGAGACAAATAACTGTTTTATATTGTAAATATCAGTTCTTTTATTATATATTGTTCTTGTGTGATATACTACAACCCGAATGGGAATAAGTATTTGAATAAAGTTTAAATTATTGATATTGACAAAAAAAAATGTATCATGCGACAACCAGTTTGAAACAAATATTTGTGACACTAATTTGCGATGCTCTACCACCTAATGAATTAATGCAAATAGAACGAAGAAAAATCGGCGGGTAAAGATGAATGACGTTATACCGAGAGAAATACAACGCAACGTCATTTACCGCCAAAATATTATTTTGAGGTAAATTTTTGACAGTTTTTGTCAAATATCTTACAAACAAGCACATGGACCCCCTATTTTCTCATTAGTTTTCAGAAGAGGGCCATCAAAAGAACTATTTGCCAAATTATGAAGGAAAAATCAATAGTCAATTTTTTTTATATCTCGATTTCAATCCATGAATATAGCTAAAATTTAGCATTACATATACAAAAACATCAAATAAGAGATATATCGGATGTTGTTAATATATATTGCATTAATCCAGTTTAAAGGCAATGAAATGAGCATTACAGAACAAAAAACAGAACTAAAATAGCCCAAGTACTTCCAAAATTACAAGCATTTAAAAACGCCCCTAAAAAACGCAAATTATTGGGTTTTTCCCTAAAATTAGCCATTTTCAACGTGAAATTTCTCAAAAAGTAAGTCATGAAGGTATGTTTTTCTTTTCATATTTGGAATCCTCATATTGAAATTTACATTATATGAGATTTTAGTGAAAAAATCAATATGGGATCAATACTGTATCGTATGCCCTTAAGCTGGGTAACGTTTAGGTACAGGTAATGTTCAAATATCAAAAACCGTACCTAACCATTATCCTGAACCGGGACAAAACGTTATCCAATGTTTCTTAAAATAAGAAATTTGTTTACATTTTTCTCAACCGGGCTAAACATTATCCAACCAGACTAAACCAATTATACGTGAACTCTTCTTACCTAAACTGTTTTCCGAGAACTCAGCTTAATAGGGGTGAACAAATAGACATGTTTATAATAATATAACAATAAAATAGGTAAGTCACATACATTATACAATATCTGCCCTATAAGTGCATATCATAATTAAACCTTGAACTTGTAAAAATAACGTGAATACACATGATGAAACCGACACAAGGGTACAATGTTTGGATAACTGGCTTGATACAATGTAATGAATAGTGAACTATTACTGATGCCAAAGTTATTATATAAAGTGCAAGTGCATATAGGGCTTATCTGAGAACTATTCAGATGCCAATTTCCAGCTGATTATACGTTAAAATGGGTTTTAAACCAGTTGTGATTGGAAAAGTAAACAACAACAAATTTGCATATTATGACTTCTGCTCAAAAGTGAAAGTAGTGTCACTGTGACTTTATCAAATAGATAATCACACTATTTACATCAACAACAATATAACAAGGTGGAAATATATTAACAACAACTTTATCTGAGCTGATACAACATTGAGGTGGCCAGCATAAAACTAGTTACGATTTGGTGAAATGTAAGTTCCTGAAGATATCACCAACACAGTTATATAGTTACTTTATCCTGAAAACTGATGATTTGAAAATAACTACATCTGAAGCTAAGAAATCTGATACAACTATGTTGTATCTCCTGTATACAAAGCTCTACCTTTATTTAATTATAGGGGTAGAGTGTAGGCCCAGTACATTGCTTTCTGTCGGCTTTTTCATATGCTTTGATATTTAACAACACTGATATGCAGAATATTTGTTTTTGAATTATCAGAATTATTGCATATTTGTGAACATGGGACTTTGTTGTGAATGACTTTTTTTTTTAAACTGGGGTACTGTATTAAGAAATGAAGACACCAGAAAATGTTTGTATGTGATATGCAATATGGAAACTTAGGTAATGTAAATTTTGTGATGTAATCTAAAATTTTACATAAAACTCAGACAACTTTTAAAATGGTTTATACTATCAATATCTTCATTATAAAGGTTCATGACTGTTTTTATAATAATAAGACTGTTTCATTTTATTTATGCTGAATGTGTACTTTTGTACATTTGAAGTTGAGCAATTGGACAAATTTTTAATTATATGCAAATATAGCATGGCATTGAGGTCAATACATGGGTGTATAGACCTGATTACAGCATATTGACCGAGGATGCAGTCAGAGGTCAATATATTCTAATCAGATCTATACATCCATATATTGACCAAAATTGTTTTATTATTTTTATGACATCATTCCACATAATGCTCAATGTGTTAGTATATTAAATATGTTGTAAATAACATTTCCAAATAGAACATCATGTACTATTTATGGAAATAACAGGTTTAAAGCATATTTACAGAACTTCAATTGCGATGTCTAATGCACCAATCACAAACGCAAAAATAATAGCAAAAAATAATAATGTATATTATTTATGTAATGCTTGTATCCAAATTAAAGTGTCTGCATATTTCTTTACTAATTCCTTCCCCAAAAGTCAGACCAAACATTTTATCTACATTCTTGCAATATCGAGAATTTTCTCATATAAAAAAACTGGGTGTAATTTCTTTGTTTTTAAAAAAAAGTTCAAATTACTTATTTCTGAATTTACAAACCACCTTTGTGATTAAATTGGAAGCATGAAAAAATGAAAGGATTTGTAATTAATGTACATTTTATAGTCAACGGAAAATATGTCCTTAGCTAGCTGTCAGTAACTGCGAGAATTTGTCAGGACAGTATACCCATATGTATTGTCTTCATGTTTTTATAAGTTGGACTTTTTTCTAGTTTGATTTTTACTATGAGTCTTTTTGTGTATTTATTTTTTAGCCATTCGCCACACATAGGGGGAGGGTTTGGATCCAAGAAAATGAGTGTAACCCCACCACAATTTTTGCGCCTGTCCCAAGTCAGGAATATGTTGGTCATTGGCTTGTCCTTGTCTTCTTATACAATTTAGTTTCTTGATATTCAGGTTATTGGATGTGGTTTGTCGTCCGTCTGGCATAAACTTTTCATTCAAAGATCTTCTTCTCTGAAACTACTGGGCCAATTGAAACCAAACTTGGCCACAATAGTCCTAGGATGGTCCCCTGCAAGAAAGTTGTTTTTCAGATTGGCGCTATATCCAAGATAGCTGCAAGCGGGGATCATAGTTTTAACATTTGACCTTATGGGAAACACATTCAAAGATCTTCTCCTCTGAAACTACTAGGCCAATTGAAACCAAACTTAGCCAAAATAGTCCTTAGATGGTCCCCTGCAAAAAAGGTGCTCTTCAGTTCAGTTCTATATCCAAGATGGCTTCCAGGGGGGATCATAGTTTTAACATTCAGAGATCTTCTTCTCTGAAACTGCTGAGCTAATTGGAATGGAACTTAGCCACAATAGTCATTTGATGGTCGCCTGCAAACAAGTTGTTTTTCAGATCTGGGCTATATCCAAGATGGCTGCCAGCAGGGAACAGATTTAACATTTGACCCATTGGGAAAACATTAAAAGATCTTCTCCTGAAATTACTTGGCCAATAATGAAAACATACTTGGTCACAACTGGCCATAGTTGTTCCCATTTGAAAAATTTGCCTGGCTTGTCTGCATCGTATTCAAGGTGGCCCCAGTGGGGAATATAGTTTAACAGAAGCCTATCGGAATGCATTTAAAGATGTTCTCCTCTGAAAATATTTAGTCAATTTGAACCAAAATTAGACTCAATGAACTGCACCCCCATTCAAAATAGCTGCCAGTCTGGAATATAGTTTAACTTAAGATAATGTAACATCAATGTCAATTAAAAAAATTGAAAATAATGCCCTTAAAACATTGGGATTATTTTAACTGCATATGTCAGCCGTGGCCCAGGTGAGCGATACGGGCTCTTGAGAGCCTCTTGTTACTTTTTGGGAACATTTAGGGCTTGCTATATGGTATGAGGTTCCTTACTGTGTTGAAGACCGTACGGTGATCACTAGATGCTTTGTTTTGGGTTGTTTTAACCTGTAGATGGGATGTTGTCTCCTTGACATTTACCCCATTTCCTTTCTTTTTAGCTCACCTGGCTATGCCAGGGTGAGCTTTTGCCATCACTTTGCGTCCGTCGTCCGTCCGTCGTTCGTCTGTCCGTCCGTCGTTAGCTCACTTTCAAAAATCTTCTCCTCTGAAACTACTGGAGGGATTGGTTTGAAACTTATAGTAATCATCTATGACATGTCCTGTACAAACGATCCTCATTTTATTATGATCGGATGAAAAACATGGCATAAACATAAACATGGCATGGCCGCTGGTGCTAAAAATAGAACCTAGGGGTAAATTGCAGTTTTTAGCCAATAACTCAAAAACCGATGCAGATATCAAAAATCTGACATGGAGTAAAATTGTTCAGAATGCCGAGAACTATCTGCTCTGCAATTTTGAAGAAAATTGGAAAACCCGTCTGAGAGTTACAGCCCTTTTTCCGTAAATTTTTCAAAATTTGTGCATTTTTTATTTTTTATTTCAAAAACTGTAACAGATAGAGGTGAAGTGTAAATTAAAAAAATGTTCAGCATATCAAGATCTACATACTCTGAAATTTTGAAGAAAATCCAAAGGCCTGTGTATGATTTATTGGCCGTTTTTCACTTTTTTTTCTTTTTTTTCCAATGCCATATGGTTGTGGGTTATTTCCCTTTAAATTCTGTGTTCAAATCTTCTTTAGTTAACTTTTTTCTTTTAAGCTTTAGAGAAATTCCCTAATATCACTTCATTAAAAAAATTATTTCTTCCTTAATTTAGAGCAAAAACAGTGTTTTTTGTGCAAATTTTTGCAATTTTTTGCAAAAATACTTTCTTAATCTTTACCTTATTTGATGTTATAATGATTTGCCTATATAAACATATTGTGTGTATTACTGGGAGGTTAGTGGTGAATTGAAGTAGATTATCAGCTTCATAGACTGCTTATTATTCAAAATATTTGTAAATAAAGCCTTTAGTGAGCAGTTGATGAAATTAACCTGAAATGAAATTAACATGAATGGATTTGAACGGAACTTGGCATTTATGATGCATTTGAGGTGCTGACTATAATATATATATGTATTGTGACTTTTATGCCTAAATGTCATCCAACATGGCCATCTGCAGGGAACTTAATTTATTACTCGACTGTATGGAAAGAGCATACAAAGAATTTTTTATCTGAAACAACTTTGCTAGTCACATTAATGTATCTTAGATGGTCCCCTTCAAAACAGATGTCCTTCAAGTCTGCACCTTATGCAAATTGGCTACCAATGGGAAACAAAGTTTAATATAGGAGTACATTCAAAGATCTTCTTCTTTAAAACCATTTGGCCAGATGGAAATAAACTTTGGCACAATACTTAATTTTCTTTAAAATTGTGTCCTGCAGATCCATCCCTTATCCAAGATGGCATGCAATAGGGAAAATAGTTTAATTAAAGTTGGATCATATAATATAAATGTTTAGTTACATAGTTTGAAAATGAGACCCTTTAACATATAAGTTGATTTGAAGTTATGTATTGGCCATGGTCCAGGTGAGCGATACAGGCTCTTGAGAGCCTCTTGTTTCAAATCTTTTGTCAAAGATGGCATGACTTTCATTATGGATTTCTTGGTGTGAGTGGATGGGAATATTGGTAATTTGTATTGTGCAAGAGGTTTATAAGTTTTTTTAAGAATTAATATTCATAGTATGCAGATGAAAATGAATATATGAAATTCTGATATTAATGTTTCTGAAAAATAATGATTTGCAAGGCCATTCCTTACTTCGTCAGTATTCTAGTTTATGCTGATTTAAAATATGGGAAGTTGAAGTTCTTGTATAGTCCATTCACTTTTTAATCCAACTTCTTAAAAATTGTTTATGCTGTATCTGCCCAAACCACACATTTTGCAATATTAGAATTATATATAACATAGCAGGCAACCAATGAGTTTTGATATGAAATATGAAAGGGATTTGTATACTGATTAACAGAAGTTTAACTCTGCTTTTGAGCCTAAATTTCATATAAATTATCATTTCAGCTCTCTTTCTCAATAGATAAATATGTTTTAAAAAATGTGCAGTCATTTTCTATAATAAATACATTTTAAGTTTTTTTTTAATATCACCCTACCAACTATTGCCTGAACTTCACCATGAATAGTTTAATACTTGTTTTATGGACTTGCCGGTGAAGGTATTTAACATAAAGTTGTTTTTTTAAAAACATGAACAAGAGTAATTGGATTTTAATTGTCTAGACAAAAACATATTGTCATAATTATTATATTGGAAAAACTCCATTCTAGGAGAAGGATAAAAATCTTTGTAATCCATAGAGAATTGGTATAAAGCTTAAATTCTGTCTGGAAAAACAGAGGCTTGAGAACAAATTTGAATTTTGAATCAGAATAAAGACTGGTTGTGGAGAATTCTATCTGGCGGAAGAAATATATACTTTAATAATGAATTATTCACGGAGAAACTTAGTTATTTCGGTTTCAACATTGATGGATTACATAAAATGTACACCACAGCCAACCCGATTACAGTCAATTTATATGCATGAGGTAATGAAACAAGTTCTCTGCACCTTGGAATTTAAGTGTGTTTCCGTGGCAATGATAGACAACATAAGCTTTTATATTGGAAATGTTTGGAAATGTGAAGTTTCCCAGCTGAAAGTTATGGTCTTAAATTGATTAATTAAATGTTCTATAGCATTAAATGAAAATAAAGGTTTGATTTACATGTATAGTTAGAGTCATCTATGTCAGATTTCAATTATATTTTATTATGTTTTAATTGGCTGATTGGAGCCTTGTTGATAAAAAAAAGGCAAAATGGTGACAAATGGTGATAATACAACTTACTGGAATGTCTTTTCATCTAAGCATTACTGTTCTCTTTACACGACATCTTTTATTACACTAGTGTTAAAATCTTCATAATTAATAGGCAAAGATAAACATTCAAATCATGTGGTATCAGGAAATATATGAAAAATAAGGTAAAAGTGTTCTACCCCCTTCATAGCACCATGCTCTATAATGTAATTTTATGTCAAATTCACACCAATGTTTGGTCACTCTCCATGTTTCACAAATATTGATGACTTCCTGTCAACAATATAAACATGTCCTTACAGTGAAATTAGTGTAAAATATGTAAATTGACAGAGGCTTGTCACTTTGCACCAAACTTTGGCCTCTCTCTGTGTTTCACAAATAATTGATGGCTTCCTTCATGTAAAAAATCTGAACATGTGAACAAAGTGAAATTAGAGTTAAATATGTTAATTAATGAATGTTTGTCACTTTGCATAGATTTAAAAGAAAGTCTATGGTATAATGTTAACATACTTCAGTACTTCAAGTGCTTGATCTCAGTTGATGGGAACAGTTTTTCACGGAAAATGATTATTTCATTTGAAACAGAGGTCCTGTTCTGTAGGTTTGTCAAGTATCAAGATGCGCTGAATTTCAATTTAATTTGCAGTTATTACGCCATTAATAAACTAAAACGGCAATTGATGATGGAATATCTGTGTTTCTAAACATCAAGACTTTACCCATCCGGTTGATGAATGCTCAGATTACAAGTTTTCATTTATCCTGTTTGATGTACAGTGAGATTAGAATGGCACAACCATTAGCAGTGGCTGCAATGTTTTTGGTTGAATATCAGTAGTTATTTGCCAGGTCATTATAGAATTTGAACAAAATGTTTTGTTGTGAACCTCTTTGAAACTATACCACCAATTGGAACATTGAAACCAATTTTTATGTCAAAAGTTTTTAGTTTACCCCTTGAATATGTCCTGGCATTTATTCTGTATCTCATCCAAGATGGCCACAAGAGTGGAACATAGTCAAGAATTCGACTCTTTGGAAATACATTCAAATATCTTCTTCTCTGGAAGAACAAGAGCAATTTGAATAAAACTTTCTGTGGTTGGTACTTTGAGATTGTATTGGCAGGTCTTTACCCCATCTAATATATAGCCTGTTAAGTGAGAATATGTACTTTTGGCTCAATCAAGGTGTAAAAAATATGAATATCTTCTTGTCTGAAACTACTTTGTCATTTCCTTTAATGCCAGAATTCATTAAACATAAAACTTATTTCTCAAAAGTACATAAATTACTATTCATGGTTTAGGTTTCTGCTACTTGGGGGGGGGGGACATAAGTATTTCACAAAAACATAATTTTTAATGCTGCATTCACACATACATGTTATTCGAATTGGATTTGCATTAATTAGACAATTCAAATTAGCTTAATTCTGTTCGAAAACTATTCATGTCCTAACGCCATCACAAAACCAATTGCATTTCCCATTCAAATATGCATTGTGTCTGAACGCCAGTTGATGTTTATGCGAATTGGATATTTACAAAGCCAATTAGTCAATTTGATTTTGACAGTGCATTACAGTCATTTCTCATTTCTAAGAAACTGTAACATCTAGTCTCCCCATTTTGGGATGTTAGTCCATCTGGATGGGTAATTGTTAGTCTGACACCTGTAGCCTAACCTTGACTTGATTTTTAGAAATAGTGATAACAGGAAACACCTACAGTGGCTGAAAATTATAATTACATGCCACAATCTGCTAATGAAATACACAGGAATACACCAATAGGACAAAAAAGCCAGCGGTAGGGTTAAACCTGTTTATGGGTACCTAAATCTCCCCTTTATCTGTCCTGTTTATTGAGTGCTTATATTGTTATGAACAAATTATTAAATGTATTCTTCTGAACTTGTGATGACTTTTACTATGATTACATATGACAAATATAATAATTGGAAAAAGGATGATAACATATGGCATTTAAAGATTTTATTTGGATGCTAGTAGCAAAGTCTATCTTGTCCAATGACATTGCAGTGTAGTTCAGTAAATTATAAAACTGCCTCAATAAACTTAAGGAATTCTATTTTTCAATTTTACTTTATGGTATATGCCATTGTCCTATAGTAATAAAACCACAAAGTGTCAGAATTCAAGATGTGTTATAAGTCGCCATAAACTATATTAGGCATATTCCTCCATAAGATTAATGGCTCTGTTTTACAAATTGTCACTTCATGTAATTTATCATTGACTCCCCAAGGAGAATTTTTTCTGCTGCGGAAAATGTTTATGACCAATGTACAATTCTAACTGAAGTAGTCTGTCAACTGCAAAAATCATCCAGCAATGTAATTGATGAATTTGTATGAACAGATGTAGAATTGTAAATTATAGAACCTCAGTAATCTGATGAAGCATAATTGTCAGCAAAGTCGGGGAGAAAAACAACAATTTTTTCGTACTCTATACCTTAATAATATATGTACCAGAATTATATAGATATCACCACACTTTGGGATATTGTGTTTGGCTCAGTCATTTTTTCAGTGTATCATGTTTGCTTGCAATACAAACTTTTTCTGCCATTTTGGATTTAAGGCATTAATTTTGTCAAAGAATAGTTTTCGGCCTATTATTGGTCTTAGTGTAAGTGTAAACAAGCGGCTTAAAGATGTCAATTTTCAGACCTAACGTCTCAAACTCTTCCTGTTTTTTTTCCAATTTAGGGATTTCATTTTGTTGTATAGATTTGTTGCATATTGTGCAAGAAGCTCCGTGCCCAGACCCTAAAGTCATGCATGAACTATCATGCTACTTTTTTTGCAAACAGTTATATTACAGCCTGTACTAAACCTAGCCACATGATATTTGACATGCAGTTGCATTTTTATACCATTTCCATGCCCTTACAATTATTCTCTGTTAGAGAATTTTTATTTCAACTATCATTTGTTCATATTCAGTAAAAAGTTGGTATGTGATAACAATTTTGTATTTTTGTGAGTTTTTACAAAAAGTATAGACCATTGAACATAGCCATATTGGCTGGCTTGCTGTAACATTTATCTTGTAAGGGCATCAAACACAAGTATCATTGCAAAGACACCACCTTGCATGTGGGCTTGTCATCTTCTAGTTCTATTTAAATTCAAAACAAGAATTTGAATTTTTATAGGTTTTAGTTTTTTCCTGAAATTTTATAAAGAACTTAGTAGAATAGTAAGTTCCAGTCAAACATATTGATTTTGTCATCAAAATTATTAATTATACATTCCTTATTTGTCTTTTATGTATATTAATTTTTTCTGAAAAAAAATATGATTGAAATTATAGTGTCTAACATTTGTGTTGATTTCCCATTAGTATAATATAGCAATTTACTCTGGAACTTACATGTGTCCTACAGAAATCGTATGTTAGGAGCCGAAATACATAAAATTAGATGATGGACATATTGTTTTTTATAGCATTGTATTATTGATAACGACATGCTATAAATGACTGGCATTTTATATACCTATTACAGCTGTTTATAGAAAATGCATTAAGAAAAATCAAACTGATATAACAGAATTAGTTTGGCTGAAATTAAGGAAGAAAAAGAATCCCACCAGGCATGCAAGTCTGTAGAGAGCTATTTTTACAAAGTTATTTAAAGTTATTAAGCAAAAGTCTGTAAGAATTATAAGAAGAAAAGCAAGAGACATGCTGGCATGTTGATTATATTTTTGACCTTCAGTGACTCATTTGTGGCTCCATTGTTTCTTTTTATAGCAGACTGTTTCCCAATTGAGTTTACATTAGTTTTCATTTATGATGAGTAAATAACACTATCAAAATCGAGAAGGGCTACATTTAGGTTTATAAAATGTTTATATAGTTTATCAGAAATAAGGACTTGCTATCATGTTTTCTCTAATGACATGTGAAATTTAAACTGGGCCTGACCCGTTAAATTAATTTTCATATTCAACGCATGTTGAATAAAGCCCCATGCTATTTCCCACCAAATCTATTTGCAATACTATTCTCAGTGTTTATCATTTATCATTGGAGAAAAAGAATACACCACTTTATCCCGATTATTACCATATTTTTTCTACTCTCCATATTTAAATTTAAAAAATTTTTAAATGCTCAGCAAGCCTCACACTTAAAAATTTAAAATTTAACTATTTCCAATGGATAAAATATGGTAATTAACGGGATAAAGTGGTGTAATCTATATGTATTTAATGGTGATAAGTAGTAGTATTTGTTTGTTCGCAAATTGAGTTTTCTTGCTACAATCATCATTAGAACTGGAAATGGATATTTGTGACAATAAATTCTTTCGTAAATGGTAGTTTACAATGGAAGATGATCCATGTAAGATTGATTCATCTGACCTTGTCTTCCATGGATAAATTACCAACCAGAAGTGTTCATTTTTGTGATTCAACAATCGTAACATCACTAACCATGACTTAACGTCATAAATTACCTGACGTCACAATGTAAGGCACACTCAAATGGCAAAGAAGTTACTTGCACAGTAAAGGTTTCCAGATGTTTCTTGTGCTATTTTACAGGATCAAAATTAAAAGATCTGGACAACTTACACTTGGTCTAAGAAATTCTACGACTTTTCCTCTCGTTTCGCTATCCTCAACTCAAAGACAGAAGGAATTCTTTAATCTGATCTCATGCAAGATCCTATAAATCTTAGAATATATAAATTGAATACAACAATGGTTAATACCTCTATTCCAGTTTGTATTTGACTAACATTACCTGGATCAGGATTTTCATCAATTTTGGATTTTCTTTAATTTGAGCATTTGGAAATCATAGTGAAACATTTTCCACACACCTCTTCCCCCTCAAGATTGGTGCACTGGCAAGTTAAATGACTTTAGAACAATTATCATTTATTTAGATTTCATTTGTTTTTGTGGTTTGAATTTAAAAGCAACTAGTTTGACTAAATGGATCCTATCCTAAGTCCCAATTTAAGACATCTTCAGAGAATTCAGGAGTATCTATGGTTACAATAGTATATATTTTGTTTCATATAATTGCATCATGCAAATGTCACATTTGAAACAGACATATTTTTTTTCATTGTACACACGGCATTTATTAATGAAAGTAAAAGATGTCAATTTCCTGTTCCTAAAACTATTTAGTTTATATTTCAAAGCAAATCACTCAAACTGCAATTATTTGTGATTTTATACATCCTTTTTTTAAAAAAAAAAAGTTGTAAGTTGTCAGTTTTTTAATTTAATAGCCCATGTTTGAGGTATGAAAGACGTAGGTGTTTTTTTGTATGCTAGAAACACCAAATTTGCAGGCTAACTTGTAAGTTCTATTTGATTTCCTAAAACAATACCAAAAATGAAGGAAAGATTGGCCGAAATTACTTTCTAATTACTTTTTTATACGACCGCAAAAATTTTGGGTCGTATTATGGTATGGCGCAGTCGTCTCCGTCGGCGTCGGCGTCTGTTGCCAGCATAACTTAGTTTCTAGTGGATGGATCATCTTCAAATTTCAGTATGAGGTTTCTTGGCATAAGGTTAAGCCCAGGTTTTAATTTGGGGTTTTTGGCCCCACCCATTTCAGAAAAAGGGGCCAAAAAGGGGTAAAATTGGGTATTTTGGTGTCTGTGGACAGCATAACTTTGGTTCCAGTGAACGGATCATTTTCAAATTTTAGTATGATGTTTTGTTTTCTGGCACATGCTTTAGCCCAGGTTATAATTTTATGGTCCTGGCCCCGCCCGTTTTAGAAAAAGGGGCCAAAAGGGGTTAAATTGGTTGTTTTCACATATTTTACTGTAGAATCTTTATTATTCACCGGATTTTGATGGGGTTTCTTTCAGTAAACTCCTTAGAAAATTGCCAATCTACAGTATGACAACGGATTTCACGTGGCATGTACCGTTCACGAGATAAATGGGCCCAAAAGGGACGAATTTCAAAAATTTCATTTTTTTATTTTTAGTCCGATTTTGCTGCAGTTTTTTTCAAAGGATTCCTAATGAAAAATTAACATAGTGCTCTACTATTAGATTTTTGGTTACTTGTTTCCTTACCTAGCT
>MJUU01052442.1:54907-70989 GCA_002080025.1 Modiolus philippinarum
AATACATGTACAAAATAAATATACATGTATTGTTAACAATACATGTATACATGTATTGGGATCATTAACTTCAGGAGATCCCTTTTCACTTTGTCCATCTGTCTGTCCGTCAACAATTTTTTCCGTCAAAGATTTCTTGGCTTGTATATGTGGGGATGATTTGAAATTTGTCTGAAGTTTGGAAATGATGAGTTGTATTGTTTAAGTTTGTTGGGCACCCACTTCCTCTTTGCCGTTACTTTGAATTTTTACAAAAAAACAAATTTTCCTCACAGATTTCTTGGCTTCTATCGGGGGAATGATTTGAAATTTGGAATGAAGCTTGGAAATGATGAGTTGTATTGTGTAAGCAGTTTTCAAGTTTGATGGACATCTACTTCCTGTTTGCCAATACTTTGATTTTTTACTATAAACCAAATTTTCTGTCAAAGATTTCTTGGCTTCTATTAGAAGGAATGATTTGAAATTTGGTGTGAAGCTTGGAAATGATGAGTTGTATTGTGTAAGCAATTTTCAAGTTTGTCGGACATGTACTTCCTGTTTGCTGATACTTTGATTTTTTACTATAGACCAAATTTTTTGTCATAGATTTTTTGGCTTCTACCAGAGGGAATTATTTGAAATTTAGTCTGAAGCTTGCAAATGATGAGTTGTGTTGTGTAAGTTGTTTTCAATTTGTAGAGCATTTACTTCCTGTTTGCAGATACTTTAAATTTTTACTATAAACCAAATTTTTGTCATTATATTTTTATGCCCCTGCCTTAAGGCGACGGGGGCATTAAGTTTTACCCTTGTCCGTCTGTCTGTCCGTACGTCTGAAATTTTCGTCAAAGATTTCTCAGCTTGTGTATGCAGGAATGATTTGACATTTAGTCTGAAGCTTTGGTATGATGAGTTGTACAGTGTCTCCCCTTTTCAAGTCCGTCACTAATCTACTTCCTGTTTGACGAAAACTTTGGTTTTTCCCATTATAGCCACTTCCTGTTTGCTAATATATCTGTATGGCAGGGGCATCCATGTCCCATGGACACATTTTCTTTTATTTTACTTGTATCAGCTTGAATAATTTAATTTTATGTCTGATCAAAAGAAATGATATGGTTCGGTTAAACTTCAATCACTATATCTAGCAATTGACTGCATCAACTCATTCGTGTGTAAAACAGAATTTGAATCCACACTTACCTCAATTTTACTTTTGCCCCAAGTTTCAGGATCGAAATTGCAGGGCCCTTCCGACAACGCCAGTTCGACATGCTCTAGTTTATGTATAAATTTCTTTATGAATTTTATACAATGCTTTTGGGTAGGATACAAATTGAAAGGCAAACGACACCATAAATGATACGATATAATTATAATGTAACAAAAAAAACTCTACTGATGTAACAAGTATAAGCTTAAAGACTGAGAGTGAATGATATATGTATATGAAAAAGAAAGGAAATGGGGTAAATGTCAAGGAGACAACATCCCATATCCAGGCTAAAATGACCCAAAACAAAGCATCTAGGGGTCACCACATGGTGTTCAACACAGTGAGGAACCTAACACCATAAAGCAAGCCCTAAATGGACCCAAAAGGTAAAAAAAATGAATAAATCAATGGAAACAAACCATAGTTTGATTGATCCTGCCATTATCATATTGATAATTAAATACTAAAGTTACTGTCAGATTATTTTCTTCAGATGGCAATTTAACAATGATGTCTCTTCAGTGCAGGTCTAATCAAAACATTCAGAGAAGCATATTAAATTATAATTTATAATTAATGGATAGTAATCTTTGATTACAGCTCTATACCTATGGATATGACATCATCCTATGTTAGAACAGACGACAGCAGTGTTGTTACAGACAATGACAGTTGTGTAAAAAGTGATGAAGATGATGATGACTCAGAACTTTATGATAATCATCCTAAAGTAAGTGCCATGTATATGGCTGAAGTGACTTCTTCTTTCCTACATCTCTTTATAAATATGCAAGACTCTATAACAAAGTGCTATGCTAAAGTTTGATGGTGAACAGTTTGATGGTTTACACTAAAATGTGATGGTTTGCTTTGCTAAGGTGTGATGGTATGCTTTGCTTAAGTGTGATTGTTTCTCACTACTATGATGTTAAGTACATACAATGCAGTTAAAGGGGAGAAAACAACATTTTTATGCCCCCTGCAACTACAAGTTGGGGGGCATATGTTTTACCCTTGTCCGTCCGTTATTCTGTCTGTCCCATCCCTGATGAGCTGTTATTTCGGATAACTCCTCCCACAATATTAAAGCTACATTTATTTTACTTTCCATAGTGATTATGCATGGATTGAAGATGGGCATATTGTCATGGTTTAGATTTTGGCCGTGTCAAAATCCCAGCAATTACTTTGTGTTGAAATGCCCAGCAACCACCAAAATTGATGAATATTTCTGCTATTAACAAAACTACATTGTTTAGGAACAAATTTTGTTTGATAGCTCTGTAAATTTTTAAATATGGTGGAATAGTTCATCTGGTGCCAAATAAATGCGGAGATGTCAGTGTGAGGTATTGCAATAACTTCGCCATGATTGTCCGTTTGTCATTTGTCCATCTGTTTGTCATCCATTCTTTAATTTGTCACTTTTCATCAACTCCTGTACAACAACTAGAGCAAATTTAAACATGCTTTACAGGAATGATGTTTGAAATCTGCCTTACAAAAATTGCTCATTTTTTTCCTACCTGATAAAAAAACCAGTGTAGGACATAGTTTACATTGAACCCTATAGAAAAATTGTAATTGTTATAATCTGCTCTAAAACAATTGACACAAATTTAATTAAACTGAAACCCGATTGGAAAATAATATTTTATTTTAATCATCTCCTCTGAAATCAATGAGGCATATTCACCCAAATTTATCAGCAATGGTGTATTGAAGCATCTTTACAAAAAATCCTAATTTTGTCCTGATCCAATAAAAAACATGGTTGTCTTTTGGAGAATAGTTTAACATTGGACCTTATGGGAAAACAAATAACAATCATTTTCATCATCTGCTCTGAAATTGTTATTAAAAGCCAATTCTATTAAATTGTATGAGAATGATGTTTGGAAGGTCCTTAACAAAAACTACTAAAAAAACACTCCTACAAAAAACATGGCTGCCAGCTCAGAACTTAGTTTAACACTGGACAGTATGGTATAATCATATTTTGATCATCTCATCAGAAGCAAATTCAACTTAAAACTTTACAGGAATGATGTATGGAACGCTTTTTGTGAATGTTCCTCATTTTGTTGTAAACACATGACCAGCAGCAATGAACATAGTTTCACATTGGACTCCAAAGGCAAGTCATCATTTTCATCATCTGCACTGAAAGCAAATTTAAATAAACTGGATTTTAATTATGTATTGAAGGTCCTTTACAAAGATTACTCATTTTGTGGGATCTAAATGAAAAAAAAAACAGCCAAAGAACAATAACATTGGATTTATGAGAAAATTATATTTATATTGAGCCAAAATTACAGGAATTTACAAAAATTGCTTAATTAGGTCCAATCTGATAAAAAAAAATACAAACATGGCCACCAGCATGGAACATATTTTATCTTTAGATTATCATTAGACCCTGAAGGGAAAATCTTTTCATCATCTGCTCTTAAAATAAACTGTACTTCTGTGATGTGTGGAAGGTCATTTACAAAGATTGCTTATTTGCAAATATCATGTTTACCAGTTAGAAAAAATACTTAACATTTGACCCTATGGGAAAACACAAATTTTATCATCAGTATTTGCATGGCTTAGAGGCATTTTGTGATTTGAGGGATACAGGCTCAGTCTCTGAGCGTCAGTTATTGAGACACTAATATATTTGCTGCTTTATGTTGTACATGTTATAAGGTGATAGATGTCAAAAGCAGGTTATCTGTTATTAATGAGCATTTAACTGCAGATTCCATGAATAAGTTGGAAAAAAAATAAAGCTGACACATTTCAGTAATTTATGATGTGTTAACACTATTGTGTCTTATTAGCATGTACAGAATGTTTTCCATACAGAAAGATATATCTGCAAGTGATAAAAATATGTTGATTAGGCCATAAAAAAATAATTTATTGGTTCACAGACCCTCCCTCATCTAGTTTGAGGCTTGAAAAAAGCCCCTCATTGACCCTATTTTTTGACATTTCAATAAAATAAAACAAAAAATCACCTCCCTCACTACATTTTTGGTGGTTTTTACAATGTAAAAAGCTGCCTCATCTATTTTTTGGCAAATAAAAAGATAAAAAAAATCACCTCCCTCCCTCATCATTTTAAATGAAAAATTGCCTGAGAACCAATTAATTAATTTTGTATGGCCTTAGTAAATTCATCAGGCTATTATGTGATTTTTAGGAGTTGCCTAACAGAATGACTTCCAGTACATTTTCTACAGACGAAGAAAGTTTTTTACAGTCTGATGCTGAATCATATATACGTACAGACGAGGAGGACAATGAAAACAATGATTGGGAAGAGTCAATGAAACGCTGGGCTAATAGATGAAATATTATTGTCTTTATAAGGAAGATAAATGAAGCCTCTGCTACTCTACAGCTTCATATCTTACAGTTGCAGTATTAGGGTACCAGTAGATGTATTGCTCATGTGATAACCATACTTTTATCACATGGTGATCATGTGATAAGTAGCATTACTCCATATGTAGAACATTGGGAACAGAAACATACCAGTGTTTTATATTATTGTTAAGGATTCAAATTGCAACACTGATGCTGTATACATAATGGTTTAGCCAATAAAAATGAAAATAAATCTTTTACTTCATGTGCAAGTTTTATAAAGCCATCTTAACATGGTAAAAGAAATGGTGTTAACTTAGTTTTATAATGGAAAGTTAGACACATAGATTAATTGTTGATAATAACATATAATGTATGCTTGCTGCCAATCTGTCATTATAAGTTTGACTTTTGAGTTAGGACATTAAGATGTTAAAAATGTGCAGTGACTCAGAAAGTAACTGACTTGTTTAAATTTTGACTTTGAGTTAGGACAATGTGCAGTGACTTAGAAAGCAGCTGACTTGTGAAAGTTCATCATTGAATTAAGACATTTAGATACTAAATAACTGCAATGACTAGAATTTTTAAGACACCTGTTTCATGTTTCTTTAATACCTATATACCTGTAGTAGAATGACTATATACAGCCGTCCATCAATCACGTCTGACTATATAATGTGGTTGTGTTTATTGTCCACATTTTTGTGTGTTCTTGGTTGTGATATTCTGAATCATATGTAAACAATCCATGTAAATGATTTTGTAAAATTATCTACAGATAAACTATGTTTAAACTTAAAAGAATCTATTCAGATAGCTGAAATTTATTTTTTGTGTTTGTAAAGGCCATAAAATCATTTTATTTCACTTTCATTAATAAAAAAATAAACTGGAAGATCTCATTAAGATTTCATGCAGGTCATAAAACACAGTTATCTTCTGCTGGTTTTCATTGACATTGAATATAGTTCCTAGTATTTTTGGTGAATTCTTTCCTCATTTTTTGTTCTTTTCCATTTTCATGAACTTCTGAAATATTTTAAAGGCAAGGACAAGTATAGGCTTCAAATTTATTGTATTAAATATATTTTAAATATTTGAACAGAATATGTTTTAAGTTGCCGTGGAGAGTGTATGAATTTCTCATTCTAATGCACTTATGTTTGTAACGCTAATTTTGATTGGACGGCGTCAGAATTTTGAGGGGGTAAAATCCACGATTTACCGTTGGAACCAATGGCAACATAATGACGCAGTCGCATACCAAACTTCCTGTGATTCAAAAAATCGATTTTTAATTGTTTTTATTCAGGTTTGCATTAGAATGGAGATAACCAAACTGTATTTTAGGATCTTCAGGGGTAAATCTATGATTTTACTGTCGCAAACATCCGTTTTCCGGCTCCGCTAAAGCGTCGCCGGAAGGCTCAGTTTGTGACAGTAAAATCTACGATTTACCCCCTCAGATCCTAAAATACAGTATGGTTATCTCCTAATTTGTCAGTCTTGGCTCTCTTGTCTTTTCACCATTGGTTGATCAGTGTTAAAAGTGGAGAAAATTAGTTCACTTTAATTTTATTAGATTCATTCGATAAGCATGAAGCAAGTTTTTAGTGATTAAGGATGATAAGATAGGCTGATAATTTAGTTTTTGTTTCGTTTTATGTTGATGGTCATTTTCATGAGTTTTTTTTAGCTTTATTGTACATAACGGTTTCTGTATCAGATGAGTCAAGGGAGGGTATCTTAGGACTAACAACTTTAAGTACTGTGAAAGTACAATTGTTGGTGGGGTTCCAATTTTCGTCGATTTTGTGTTTTCGCTTAAACCTCGAAATTAAGTTCCCAACGAAATGCATTTTTCCCTAGAGTTTTAATGCATTGAATAAGAAAACATGAATTTTAAGTACCCACGAAATAGTGATTTCTATAAAAACTGCAAACATTGATGCCCACGAATAAAAGTACTTCCACAGTATATAATTTAGGAAGTGTGTAATAAGAATTGCAAGAGAATATACAGTATAACAACTTGGTAGATTGTAGTCATTTCTGTTGACAAATTGGTATGGGGATGCATTAGATGATCTTGTATACTATGCTGCAAACTGAACTCATAACTGTATATAAAAACACAGTACTGTATACATTTAGTTCTTAAATTTAGATTTGCCACAAATAACAGTTATTCAGCTATTCCCCTTTTGTATCATTTGTTTTATCACTGAAATCAAAATAAAAGGGTCACAATATAAATCTATTCAAGTGATAATTATTTGTAATTAATACTTCTGTTTTACATGCTTATTTTAAGATCACCTGGCTATAGCCAGAGTGAGCTTTTGCAATCACTTTAATAGTGTCTTTCAATCAATTATCCATAGTTAACTTTTCATTCAAAGATCTTCTCCTCTTCAACCACTTGACCAGTTTAAACTAAATTTGGTTGTCATAATAGTCCTTGGGTTGTCCCTTTCAAATGTTGTGATTTTTATGTTCCTATTACCTCATCCAAGATGGCTGCCAGATGGGAATATGTCTTAGAATTAATTCATTCAATAATCTTCTTAGGATCCACAACACCAATTGCAGTCAAACTTGGTCACAATAGTATATGGGATGCCCCTTAAAAAAATGTTATTGATTATATTTATAACTCATCCTTAGTGGAAGCTAGTGGCAACATAAGGCCACTGTTGCCTCTCATATTATCAGAATTTGGAAGGCCAAGTTCCAGGTGAGCTATATGGACTCTGAATAGGCTCACACTTCAACTGCAAAAATTTTTGTTTTGCAAGGAATTTTGTTTTATCTAGTCAGTTTTTTGCCAAAATTTAAAATCTGAGAAAATCATGATCTGGATTATTAAAAATATGATGTTACATCACAAAGATAAATAATTTTGATGTAGATAGTTCATGTGTGTCTTTTTATTAGGGCTATTACAGAATTAATTGTATAGGGGGTCAGGGAACATTTTTAAAAAGGACCCAACATGTATAAAAAAAAATTATTTTTTTCTTTTCATTGTGTTCCTACTTTTCCAGTCTCTAATATACCCACAGCCATGAAATTTTTATAAAGTGCTTTTTGACCCTTCCACACAATTATCTCTGGAACAGCCCTTTGTAACAATGTCTAGTTGTTTTTTTTTTATTTTTTGGTTTACAAATGATTAATATATTTATTTACTCCTTGTACAATCCTAGTGCCAGATCTGCAATATTTTGACAATTATTCAGTACTATGAATTCCAATACTCTTTTTATTAGGAATAGTTTGTAAATTTTAAGTTGTTATATATTTGTCACTTTTCAATATATAGATATTGCATACAGTTGATTTAATTTAAGAATTGTTTTAGTGATATTTAGAAATATTATTATTTATATGCTTTCAATCCTGTAGGTCAGATGTTATTTATATTTTTCTATAGCAAAAACTTGATTTTCTGATGACAGAGAAAAAAAATATGAATGAAAACTGGAAGACTGCTCTGTATTATTCTTTGAATTATACCACACTGTTTATGGTTCATTTTATAACCTTGTATTGGGTGAAGGAGAATTTACAGGTAGAGCAATAATTCCCAGGTCTGAACAACAAAAACTTGAGTTGAGAAGTTTATCACATTTTAACTAAATGATAACTACTATTCTACATCCATTAGGAAAGTTAAAAATAGTAATTTGGTTTAAGATCTCAATTCTGTATATGTCCACTTGTGAATGAAATGACATACTCTATTTAAAATAAAATGAAAAGTGTTGTGAGGCAGTTCGTGTAAGCGTAAATAAACAAAAAAGTTAAAATTCTTGTCGAACTGCGATAAAAGGTAAAACAATAATGTTTTAATCATATTTTTACGTTGTGATATAATATGTGTATATATTTATTGTTTTACTTTTTATGGCAGTTCAATAAGAATTTAAACTTGTTTGTTTATTAATACTCTATTCAAACTTGGTTTTTATACCCCGCCACACGAAGTGGCGTGGTATTATGTGATACCCTCAGTCGTGTGTCCGTCCGTCCGTCTGTCTGTCTGTCCGTCCGTCTGTCCCCCGAAGGTTTCCGACTGATAACTTGTGAACGAAATATCACAAGATCTTCAAACTTAGTATGCAAATTGTTTACCACAAAACTCAGGTCAAGTTCGATTTTGGGTTCAAAGGTCCAAGGGGTTCTGGAGTATGCCCCTTGAAACTTTGAAATTTTGCGAATTTTAGGGTTTCCGCTGATAACTTGTGAAGGAAATAACACAAGGTCTTCAAACTTGGTATGTAACTTATTTACTACAACACTCAGGTCAAGTTTGATTTTTTGTTCAGAGGTTCAAGGGGTTCTGGAGTTATGCCCCTTGAAACTTTGAAATTTTGCGAATTTTAGGGTTTCCGACTGATAACTTGTGAACGAAATTATGCAAGGTCTTCAAACTTGGTATGTAAGTTGTTTACCACAAAACTCGGGTCAAGTTCAATATTTGGTTCAGAGGTCCAAGGGGTTCTGGAGTTATGCCCCTTGAAACTTTGAAATTTTCCGAATTTTAGGGTTTCCGACTGATAACTTGTGAACAAAATAATGTAAGGTCTTCAAACCTGGTATGTAAATTGTTTACCACAAGACTCAGGTCAAGTTCGATTTTTGGTTCAGAGGTCCAAGGGGTTCCGGAGTTATGCCCCTTGAAACTTTGAAATTTTGCAAATTTTAGGGTTTCGTACTCATAAATTGTGAATGAAATAACATACTGTCTTCAAACTTGGTATGTAAATTGTTTACCACAAAACACAGGCCAAGTATAATTTTGGGTTCATTGGTACACATTGTCCTGGAGTTATGCCCCTTTTTACTGAGAAATTTTGTGAAACGTGGCGGGGTATCATGTAATCCACCATTACTATTTTTAAATTATTTATCACTAAACTCAGGCCATATTTGATTGGGATGTTAGGTGCCAAGTGGCTCTGGAGTTTTGCAGTCCTTGAAACTTGAAAATTTGGTAATTTTTGGTGTTTTCAACCCGTAACAAAATTGCATAGTTTCAAAATTGTTATGTAAGTTGTTGTATCGCCTGCACCTAGTGCAGGATCGACACATAGGGATCACTATCCGTCTTCTTGCGTCTGTCAGTCCGTTGGACCATCTGTCCGTCTGTATGGCTCCAAAATTTTTAACATTATCCGCATCTCCTCCTAAACGGCTTGAACTTTTCAACCAAGCTTGAAGAAGTGCTTCAATATATATTGTAGATGTGCACCATGCATTTTGTTTTTCTTAAATTTTTTTCCCCAGATTTTCAAACTAAAATTGGACTTTGTCATTTTAGATTAATATTGGAGTCTTTAGTGTAGGCCTCCTTTATCGGCAACTTCTCCTAAAATGCTCTTTACTTTCCAACCAAACTTGCAGGATATCTTCAGTATATATTGTAGATGTGCACCATGCATTTTGTTTTGTTATTTTTTAAAAAGATTTTTTAGCTATACTTGGACTTTGTCATTTTAGCTTATTGAAGTCTTAGGGGTTTGCCTCCATTATCTGTAACTCCTCCTAGACCTCTGAGTAACCAAATTTGCAGGAATGCTTCAATACATATTGCAGATGTGCACCATGCATTTTTATGCCCTATTGACTAAAAGTCAGGGGGGGAGGGGGAGGGGCATATTGTTTTACCCTTGCCTGTCTGTTAGTCCGTCCATCCGTTCCTCTGTTCGTCCGTTCGTTTCATCTGTATGAATAAAAACACAACTTTTGATGTTTTTCAGAAACTTTGCAATTAATTTCAACAACTTCAAAGGAATCTAACTTATAATGATTAGATGTACACAGACACATCATTAAGATTGCCATTGCCATGGAAACTGAAAAAAGGCGGGAAAATTCAAAGTATCTCAAATTGGATGAAACTTTACTAGAAGGTTGCCTAGCCCCTATAGAAATGATTTTGGGGCTCAGAAATTTCAAAATGGCGGCTGCTGCCATGAACTGAAAAAAAGCGGGGAAAATTCAAAATGTCTCATTTTACTGGAAGGTTGCCTAGCACCCATAGAAATGATTTTTGGGCTCAGAATTTTCAAAATGGCTGCCATTGCCATGGAAACTGAAAAAAGGCGAGAAAATTAAAAATGCCTCAACTTGGATGAAACTTTACAGAAAGGTTTTCTACCAGCAATACAAATGATTCAATGGCTCACCACATGGTAATATGGTTGCTGATCAAAATTTTGAAAGGGAGATAATTCAACTGTATGTTTTCTGGAAAAATGGGGTGGTATTTCATCATGTCCATATTTGTACTTTGTCCACACTTGTATTTTGTCCACACACACACTTACCTTATTAATTCAGGGTTCAGTTGGCAGGGGGTATAATTGGTTGCCATTCAGGGACAGCTCTAGTGTTTTCTTTAATTTTTATTTTTTCAGATTTATTAGCTATATTTGGACTTTGTCATCATTTTAGCTTATTGAAGTCTTAGGGTTTGTTCCATTATCCACAACTCCTCCTAAACTGCTTGTTACTTTCCAACCAAACTTGCAAGAATGCTTCAATATATATTGATATGTACTATGCATTTTGTTTTCTTTAATTTTTATTTTGTAGGTTTTCTAGCTATCTTTGGACTTTGTCATTTTAGCTTATTGTAGTCTTTGGGGGTATGTCGGAGGTTTCAGACCAATTAATCCCATACAGAATTACATGCTGTTTTCAGTCTAATGTAATTTTATAGGCAATTGATGCTAGCTGTCATGTTATTTTGATACAGAGCTTAGAGACGGCTCCTGAAAATTTTGCATAAACAGAAAGGGTTGCATTTAATTCACCATTGCTATTTTATGGAAATTATTTTTATGTTTGATGAGATAAGTTGGGTCTGTATTTTGTGATCAGCCTTTTAGGTACAAATATCAACAGCTATTATATACAAATTCCTGTCAATGAGATTTTGATACCAGGTTAATGCAGAAGTGAACAACAAGAACAAGTTGAACCTTGATATTGTGTAACCCAGTAAGATTAAACATAAAATAGATGAACTTGCATTTGATTGATTACTCTTGATAAAATACAATAAACAAATAAAATATTGTATGTTTTTTTAAGAGATACAGAAAATAAATAGCAAGAAATAAGAGTGATGTTTTTACTAATTTTATGGTTTTCATACATTACTTAATTGTTGCTTATGCCAGAACAACTGTTGAGATATTTATATTTTATTGTGTAAAATGGAAATTGATTTTTTGATGTAACAACCATAAATATCATGCAATTAATTGTTTTGTTTTTGTTTTTTTTCTCCAACATTGGTTTTGATTAAAGAAAACTGTAATGTTGTATTTTTATTTTATAAGAATTATATTAGTACATGTTCTGTTATGTTTTTATAAATCTGTGTTAGACAAGGAATAACACAAAAAAATTTTGATTTAAAGCAAAGATATTAGATTAATAGGATTTGATCTCACCCCTGCTTGTTATACTGAATTTTTCATTTTTTTAGAATGTTCATTCTTAAGAGGTAACACTTTCCAATAACATAAATCCCGACATGGTTCATGGTGTTATATCATAATTTTAGGAGTTCATTTGCAAATTGAAGATTTCCAAGAATAAGAGGTATATGATTTGAAAGATAAATGACTTTCTACAAGCTAAACAATTTATTATTCAGTGAGCAAGAAGTTTTTTTCTTAATGTGGACTTGCCAGTTATATGTTCTCTTCACATTATCAATGTTATTAACTTGTTTCTAGAATCAAAATTTAAAAAAAAAGACCAAATCAAACCAAAGTTCTAGTCATTGAAGCCATATTATTAGATTTAGTGAATTTCAAAGTGAATAGATAACTTTGATAAATATGTCTACCTTTTTAAAGTATAGACCCTTTCACGATAACTGCGGTCCTGAATTTTGCAAATGTGCTCATATGCCTTTGAGTGGGTAAAATGCAACGTCATAATAAATTTGAAGTCTTGATTAATTGTCCTATGACATCATTTTTGTTTGAACTGTTTTTATTTTCCACTCAAAATGATTGGAACACAGTTATTGTGGAAGGTTTTTCGTAAAGCTAAAAAAAACTCAAAGACATTCCTACCATACTTCATTCTAGCCAGATGTAAGAGAGCACTCTATAAAAAGCATGCTATGCTCGTTGGGAATGGGTGACTGCCATGTTATGTAGTGTTTCATTGGTGGAACGTGTTGATGTTTTAAATTTTTTACGGGAAAATATTCACGGCACAACAGTTATTGATGCAAACTCCCTCGTCTTTAGCGAAGTCTCATAAAAATCACAGGGTAAGAATCTTGACCTCGGGATTTTAAATGTCACCTAGTGTTAGTGTCGCCAAGCGTAGCCACTGCAACAGAACAGGAGTCAAGTTTAAGAGTTGTACTTGACTTTTATAAACACCACATTCTACAACACAACAACAGAATGAGTTTGCCAGACTTTGCCTACTTATTTGAAGAATACAAATTACAGTAAAACTGTAATGGGATTCTGAAAGTTGTGACTTTAAGTTCAACCTAAGCTTACAGGGATCATATCTAATCCCAAGCTTGCTGGCCAGAAAGTCAGGAACATGATTAAAGATCTATAAATTTACCAAGTTAAAATACATGAATACAATGGTCTCCTTTGATGGGAAGTATCTTTTTTCAGAAACTAATAGACCAATTAGTAAAAAACTTGATGGATAATACTCCCCAAGAACTGTCGGCTAGTCTTGATCTTATACATGATTGTTGAACATACTAGATTCATACTCAGCCCTTGTGAAAATACATTTGCAAATGTTTTATTGGAACCAGGTAATGACTGCAATCCTTTAGTGGTGTCCTCAACAAAATTCTGTGATATAAGTAGTCATGTTTGAAACAATAAAGCCACAACTGGTGAATATATTTTTAATTTGACTTTCTAAAAAATCGCATTCAAAGGCCTTTAAGAATCCTTTACGACCAGTTTATTTACAAATAGTTTTATATGACCTTCCTTTTACAAAATATTGAGTCGTGATCATTCAGAGGTTTTGGACAGAAATAGACCAATAAGTATCAAGCCTGACCACAGTAGTCCTTAAGTGATCCATTTTTCACACCTGCAGCCAACAAACCTGAGTATATGAGGTATCAATTGGACAGTCTTAAAGTAGATGCACTTTCTGTTTTGAATATATATCTTTTATTCTCATTTTGTTATTACCCCCATTTAATGGTGTAGCTTGCAACCATTACCAATTGCTGATTAGTAATTTTTGGCACTCTAATGCATCTTGATTTAGATGTAGGAGTTTTTAAATACTGTCATGGAATAATTGCATTGTAGGAGCTTTAATATGCTTTTATAACACTAGTTAATCAAGCAAACAATGTTATTTTTATGTGTATTTATGTTGTTTTTTTTTAACTTACACATATTTGTTGACATCTCTATTGTTAAACTATGTTAACTCTGAAAGATTTATAATACATCCTTTATATAGATGACTTTGTACATAGAATCCAACTATGTGATATACCTGACAAATACAGATTTTTCAAGAAATTATTTGTGTTCATTTATAGCCCAATCATTCCAGTTGAAAATAGTCTATAGCCATGGTAATTAAAAACATTTCCTCAGAAGCAACCAGTCAGTTGGAACCAAAGTTTTCATTAATCATAGGTGTTAAGGACTATATATGAGAGATTTCCCTCATGACTGCTTTTGTTTGTGAGAGAGTTAGTGTGAGGACCTTAAATGGGCATTTTTTAAGCTCACCTGGCCTACAAGGCCATGTGAGCTTTTGCCATCACAATGGGTCCGTCGTCCCTCCACCCGTCTGTCCGTCTTTCAACAATTTCAAAAATCTTCTCCTCTAATGCCGCTGGGCCAAATGAATCAAACTTGGTCTGAATCATCACCGGGGTATGGGTCCTCAAAATTGTGTTCGATTAGAGGACAGGTCAAACTACATGGCCACTTTTACTAAAAATAAACCATAGGGGTAAATTGTTGTTTTTTGCAATTAACTCAAAACCGTTACAGATATAAAAAATCTGACTTCAGATAAAAATGATCAGCATAGAAAGATCTACCTGTCCTGCAATTTTGAAGAAAACCAGTCTTGAAGTTATTGCCCTTTTTAGCTCACCTGGCCTTAAAGGTGAGCGATTCAGGCTCAGTGTCTGAGCCTCTAGTTTCTTGTTGATAATACTTGACATCCGGTAGTCGGTTGAGTATCACGGATTGATTTTCTTGAGTGTTGAATAGGTGAGAAAAGTATCCCTTATTGAGCTCATTCAATTCAAACATTTTTGGTAGTTTGGATAATGGCATCGGTACAAAGTTCATTGAGTCAATCATTCTAATGTTGCAGTCAGGTAGGGTGACGGCCATATTCTTCGTTCCAATCGGAATCACATCTGGTAATATTCCTTAGGTATACAATTAGTTTAAGATTAGATAACTGTCGTATCCTTTAAAATTGTGGCACAGGACGGTAGCTCCATTGTTTTTTTCCAGAGAATAGCCATTGGTAGAAGTGGTCGGTGGTTTCATGTCCGGTAAATACTAGTTCTTTTTCCCACATTCTTCACAGAACGTGTGTTCATCGATTCTGTTATTCATACATTTCAAACAGACTTTGTGTACCACACACAGATTCGGCTGGTGTTCGTAGGAGCCACATTTGAAATGTTTACAGTTTTAACATGTTCCTGCTTCATCTGGTTTGTATCCTTGGTAACACTGTACAAGATCGTGTTGGGTACATTTGAAATAAAAAAAAAGATGTAAGTTTACTTCCTCTGTTTCTTATGCATATTGACAGGTAGCATGTAGCACTGATGTCCTGATTGGTAGAAATATTTACAGGTTTGGCAGTAGACGTTTCCACATGTATGATCACCATATCTTTTGTTCACGGTTTGTCCACATTTGTAGTAAGTAGTGCAAGTAGAGTTTCCCGACGTCTTTTTGTGCAGGTCAAAACATATGGATCCTTTAAAGTATTGCCCGCAGTCTTGACATAGTATCCAGCCATCTTCGCTCTCGGTGTGAATCTTACGAAAAAAAGGTCAGAGATTGCAATCCCCCCGCTCACCTTTTTTGGACCAACACTAAAGTTTGGGAATATAGGAATCATCAATAAAAATTTAATTCAAAATTAAAGATTTTTGCAGTCTTTCTATTGAAAATGATCATCATTGCTGTTAGGAATTGAAAAAGATATGCTTGCTAGGTAGAATTCCAAAAAATAACTGGTCTGAATTTGTTGCAAAGAATGATTATATTCCATTCCTGTTTAGACTTTCAGGAAATTTACCGAAATAAGAATCAAAGTTTTTTGCAATCTGACTATTTAAAATGATCATCATTACTGTTAGGAATTGAAAAAGATATGGTTGCTAGGTAGAATTCCAAAAAATAAGAGGTCTTTTAGACTTTCAGGAAATTTACCAAAATAAGAATCAAAGTTTTTTGCAATCTGACTATTGAAAATGATCATCATTACTGTTAGGAAT
>MJUU01052442.1:71254-84410 GCA_002080025.1 Modiolus philippinarum
GACATTAAAGAGTTGCTTAATTATATGATTTCATGTTAGAATTTCAAAAATTATTGGTCTTTGACATTTTCAGGAAATTTACCAAATTTGGCACCGAAGCCAAAATTATAATTTCTTATCTTGGATTCCAAAAGCAATTCAAGTAATTCCCCATGAAAATGTAAACCACAAAATGAAAATTATACATAAAGTTCCAATGATATGCTGAGTACTTATTATTTTAAGTTTTTTGGTCCCTTAAGGGCATGCCCCTAGGGGTCATACAAAATGTCCGCTATCATTAGCAAATTAGATAAACATAATAGAACTCATATAGAAAGTTTCAGCTTCCAAACATAAATACTTCAGAAGATTTCACATATTACTGGATAACTCGAAATACAATTTCGGTCATTTTTCCGCCCTGAGGGCAAATTCGGCACAGACAACTTTTATAGTGTTACTTATACCCTTAAACCAGGTTTCTTCAACTTAAGGTGTAAGAGGAGTTCTAGCTGAATCGTTTTTTTTTTCGTATTTTGGACCCCTAGAGGCCATGACCTGAGGGTCATACGAAAATTCCGACGCCCTCTGTGAAGCTGCCACATATGTGAGTCGAATCCCGGGTTTCAACTTTCTAGCCCAAATAGCCTTGGAGATTTCTCCGATTATTGGATATCGCGAAAATTCGTTTTCGCCCATAATTTGCCCCCAGGGCGTTTGACAGAAACTCCGAACCCCTAGCGCGCTAATGCAGATAATACTCTAGTATGGTGCCAAGTTTCAAATTTCTACCTCATAGTTCCAGAGCTATCGGGGAGCACTACACACATACGGACGGACTGCATTACATAATCCCCCCGCTTTCGCTAAGCGGGGGGATAATGATGACACGGTTCATTACAGACATGTTCCTCTCTGTTGTTATATCCTTTGTCACATTTATGACAGTTATAGACTCGTGACAAAAATGCAGGGATGCTGGTAATTACATCATAATGGTTCTCGTGGTAAAACAGGTAGATGTTCTTCTCGGCTTCGGGCCCTTTGTATATAACAGTGTGGAAATGCTCTTTGGATACGTCGTGAATTTGATACTCTGGTAGAACTGCTTGGAATCGTTTGATCTCTTCGATGCCACATTTTTGTTAAGATTCCCCTGCTTTTAGCATGTAACTCTAATGCCATTTCTTCATGTCCTGCGACCGGACCTTGTCTGATAGAGTTCCATTTTTCGGGTCCATCATTTTTAGCTCACCTCACGAAGCGAGGGGGGGGGGGGGGGGGGGCTTATGTGATACCCCTAGCGTCCGTGTCGGCGTCCGGTTAGGTAGAATGGTTAAGGCCCATTCCCACTTACTGACATGCTCCACATCAACCATATTGGTATGCCTGATGCATTTTTGGATGACGACTGGAATGCATGCTTTGGATGCTGTCTCTGACCTATATTTTACGCATGAGCGACTTGGTTAGGTAGAATTATCTGACCTACATTTTATGCATGAGCGACTTGGTTAGGTAGAAGGGTTAAAGTCCATTCCTGCTAACTGACATTGCCCACATCAACAATATTGGTATGTATGATGCATTTTGGGATGACAACAACAATACATGCTTCGGATGCTGTCTGTGACCTACATTTTGTACATGAGCGACTTGGTTAGGTATAATGGTTAAAGTCCATTTCCGCTTACTGACATGTCCCACATGAACCATATTGGTATGTATGATGCATTTTTGGATTACAACAACAATGCATGTTTCGGATGCTGTCTGTGACCTACATTTTACACATGAGCGACTTGGTTGGGTAGAATGGTTAAAGTCCATTCCTGCTTACTGACATGTCCCACGTCAACCATATTGGTATGTATGATGCATTGTGGGTTGACAACAACAATGCATACTTCGGATGCTGTTTGTGACCTACATGTTACGCATGAGCGACTTGGTTAGGTAGAATGGTTAAAGTCCATTCCTGCTAACTGACATGACCCACATCAACTATAGTGGTCTGTATGATGCATTTTGGCATGATAACAAAAATGCATGCTTCGGACGCTGTCTGTGACCTACATGTTACGTGTAAGTGACTTGGTTAGGTAGAATGGTTAAAGTCCATTCCCGCTTACTGACATGTCCCACAGCAACCATATTGGTATGTATGATGCATTTTGGGATAACAACAACAATGCATGCTTGGGATGCAGTCTGTAAACTACATTTTATGCATGACTGAATTTGTTACAAAGAATGATTATATTCCATTCCTGTTTACTGACATGTCCCACATGTGACAATGCTGCGCAACGAGGTGAGCTTAGCAGGTTGTGGCTGCTTTCTATGTTTAGCCTTAGCCGCAACGATCGCTCTAGCACAGCACAGGTCGTCTTTGTTTTTAATCTGGATGATGGAAGTCTTACTTCCCAGGAATCTTTTAATATCAATAAAGTCGGTTTTCTTACGTCCGCTACCCGTTGGCATGTTAACGTGGGGGACTTCCATTTCGACATCTTCTGTTAATGTAAACTTCCCGTTGGATTGCATAACGAATTCTACTTCATCCAATAATAGATTGCTGGTTAGTTGATCCACCCTCATGGTTTTGTCAAAAAAGAACAATTGGATTGGAGACACGTTATTACAACGTACATAATCTTCTCCGTACAATAATAATATACAAATTCAAGATGACAGCAATAGAGATGATTGATAGTTACATTTTTTCCATACAACATGCATTGTATAGTTATAATTCATTCATTATGTTTATTTTAAGAAAAAATGATAATAATAATATACAAGTAAATAAAAAGACAGAGTTTTTGCGAGCACAGTTTAAGATGATTAAATCATATTTAATTTGAAAAACATTTCGAATGTCTTATATAGTAATGAACACTAGTAAAGATGAGAGTATTTTCTTCGTCACTCAGATCAGAGTTTCCAAATAAGATATTTTCAATTGAAATTGCAGTGATTGGTTGAATGGTTTTAAATAAAGTAATTCTGATGGTTTTAAATAAAGTAATTCTGGGATTCAAATATAGGGGACAATCAAGAAAAAAAAATGAATAGTATCCTCATATTCAAATCCACATCCACAACATGGATCATTTACAAGATTAAACCTAAACAATCTGCATTCAAAGCACTACATCTGTGTCGTAATTTCGTCTGAATAATATTGACCGTACGATTATAAATGTAAAAGTAAGAGGACATAGGAATTTTGTCAACGGGTATACATTTTTTTTAACTTTGGGTTGATTGAATAGATCTGACATCTGAACTTAGAAGATTCCAAGCTCTAATGGTAGACGAAAAAAAAAAAGATTTGGAAAAGGTGTATAAACGACATCTTGAATTTCTATATTGTTGAGTATTTCTAAGACTGTAAATCATATTTTCTGAATAGCAATTGAGACAATCGATCAAATATTCATGAGCCCTTTGATTATGTATTTTGTGAAGCATGACCAGTTTCTTACGAGTACGTCTATCTATTAAAGTTTCCCACCCAGTTTAAAAAAACAGTGATTCCCTGTTGGCAGCCCAGTAATAATCCTTGCTGCTTCTAACTGTATTTGTCAATTTTATCCGCATCACCTTAGTTACACCCTCATGAACGGCATGGCAATATGGAAGTCCAGATCAGGTGTCTGTAGTAAAATCTGCACTAAGACCTCTGGTTTTGTAAATATGGTTACTTTTTTGGAGTTGGCATCGAAAAGCTCTTGCAACGTTTGTAGCACTTGTTGAAGTCTTGGACGTCTATCTTTGAACCGGATTTGGAACTGGGTAGTCGTAGTTTGAAATCTTGGCGCACTTTTCCGACCTTTTATCTTTTACTCGAACATGTCTTCAGGCTTTTTGAGGTTTAGTACTAGCTCCTTCCACTTGATGTATTTCCTGAGTGTGACGCTCTAAAGCAAATAGTCCACAGAACATGGCATGACATACATTGGTATCTAGGCTTGTCGTGGTTTTTCAGATGTGCTGGAAGCTTTCCTCGTAAACCGCTTAGGGAAAATGCTAGAGGCAAAGGTCATATGGTCTCTAAACATTCTGTAGTGACTTTACTATTCTCTTTAGCTGTCAAATGACTGGTGAATGCATCTGCAAAAGATAGTACACATTACTATTTATATATTATTGATTACTCTTTAATTTTGTAGTTTTGATTACTTATTTATGGCTCATTTAATTACTTTATTGTTCAATCAAACTTTAATTTCAAAAATTAGGCTTCAATGTCATTTAAATTTATTCTAAGTTCACTTAACTTTGTTCTGTTTATTTTCGCTGGGAACGTCTGTTCAATTCGGCTGTTAGTTGCAGAATGAGAACGTTGCTCGATGCGTCTGATTTTAAACAGGTAGACCATATGACCCTTGCCTCTAGCATTTTCCCTAAGCGGTTTACGAGGAGAGCTAACTTGGAAGCACATCTGAAAAACCACGACAAGCCTAGATACCCAAGTATGACATGTCATGCCACATTCTGTCGACCACCTGCTTTAAAGCGTCACACTCAGGAAAGACATCAAGTAGGAGGAGCTAGTACTTAACCCCAAAAGCTTGAAGACATGTTCGAGTTAAAGATAAATGGTCGAAAAAGTGCACTAAGATTTCAAACCACGGCTATCAACGTCCAGAGCCTTCAACAAGCGCTACAAACGGTGCACGAGCTTTTCGACGCCATCTCAAAAAAGTAACCACATCTACAAAACCAGAGGACTTAGTGCAGATTTCACTACAGACATCTGATCTGGACTTCCCCATTGCCATGCCTTCATGAGGGTGGATCAACTAACAAGCAATATATTATTGGACGAAGTGGAACGCGTTGTGCAATCGAACGATAAGTTTACATTAACAGAAGATGTCGAAATGGAAGTTATCCACGTTAACATGCCAACGGGTAGCGGACGAAAGAAAACCGACTTTATTGATATAAAAAGATTCCTGGGAAGTAAAACTTCAATCACCCAGATTAAAAACAAAGACGACCTGTGCTGTGCCAGAGCGATCGTTACAGCTAAGGCTTAAATTGATGAACACGAAAAATGAAACTATCAGACAAGGTCGGCGCATTCAGGATGAAATGGCAGTAGAGTTACATGCTAAAGCAGGGGTACCTTTACAGCAATGTTCCATCAAAGAGATCAAACGATTCCAAGCAGTTCTACCAGAGTATCAAATTCACGTCGTATCCAAGGAGCATTTCCACACTGTTATGTACAAAGGACCCAAAGCCGACATGATCTACCTGTTTTACCACGAGTACCATTATGATGTCATTACCAGCATCTCTATATTTTTGTCACGCGTCTATTACTGTCATAAATGTGACAAGAGATATAGCAACAGAGAGGAACATGTCTGTAACGAACCGTGTCATCATTGTCGTAAGATTCACACAGAGAGCGAAGATGGCTGGATACTACTGCGGGCAATACTTCAAAGGATCCATATGTTTTGACCTGCACAAAAAGACGACACCGTTCGGAAGCTCTACTTGCACTACCTACTACAAATGCACAACCTGTGGCCAAACCATGAACAAAGGATATGGAGATCATACATGTTGAAACGTCTACTGCCAAACCTGTAAATATTTCTTCCAATCAGGACACCAGTACTACATACTACCTGCCAATATGCATAAGAAACAGAAGAAGCAAACTTACATCTTTTTTTATTTCGAATGTACCCAACACGGTCTTGTCCAGTGTTGCCAAGGATAATAACCAGATGAAACAGGAACATGTTAAAACTGTAAACATTTCAAATGTGGCTCCTACGAACACCAGCCGAATCTGTGTGTGGTACACAAAGTCTGTTTGAAGTGTATGAATAACAAGAATCGATGAACACACTTTCTGTGAAAAATGTGGGAAAAACGAACTAGTATTTACCGGACCTGAAATCATCGACCACTTCTGCCAATGGCTATTCTCTGGAACGAACAATGGAGCTACCGTCCTGTGCCACAATTGTAAAGGATACGACAGTTATCTAATCTTAAACTACTTGTATACCTAAGGAATATTACCAGACGTGATTCCGAATGGAACGAAGAATATGGCCGTCACCGTACCTGCCTGCAACATTAGAATGATTGGCTCAATGAACTTTGTACCGATGCCATTATCCAAATACCAAAAATGTTTGAATTGAATGAGCTCAAAAAGGGATACTTTTCTCACCTATTCAACACTCAAGAAAATCATATATCACAATCCGTGATACTCAACCGACTACCGGATGTCAAGTATTATCAACAAGAAACTAGAGGCTCAGACACTGAGCCTGAATCGCTCACCTGACAAAATGCTTACAACAGATGATGAAAGTGATGTTTATCTCATAGGATCCTATGTTAAATATGTTCTGTGCTGGAGGTCTTGTTTTTTATCAGATCAGAACAATTGATTTAATGAGCTAAAAAAGGGATACTTTCCTCACCTATTCAACACTATTCACCTATCAATCCGTGATACTCAACGCCTACCGGATGTCAAGTATTATCAACCAGAAAAAAATGATGCTCGAGGAGAAAAGTGCCTTCTTCGAATGGTACAACGCACATTGGAATTCTATGTTCAACTTTTAACAAGAACTGTTGAGTTATTGCCGTTCTGATGTGGACATACTGAGAAAAGCCTGTCTCAAGTTCCGAGAATTATTCATAGAGATGACATTCACCGACGGACAAGGTGGGAACGATCCATTCCAACAATGCATTACGATAGCAACAGCTTGTAACTTGGTGTTTCGCACGTTGTTTTTAAAACCCGACACTATAGGCATCATACCCGCCACACTCCACTGAAGCAATGAAATGGCTACAATATCTATCTGCAGTGTACGGTATTTGGATACATCACGCTCGTAATGGCAGTGAGAAGGAAATCGGTGGGTACAAGGTCGATGGATACCACGACAATAAAGTATTTGAATACAGCAGTTGTTTCTGGCACGGATGTTTACGTTATTATAGTGCCCCGACCGTCAATCCAGTTAACAACATGACTATGTCTGAATTACACCAGCGTACATTTGATAATAAAAAATACATAGAAGACCAAGGCTTTACCTACGTCGGTGTATGGGAGAGCGATTTCGATAGAGAAATACAGAGTGATCCTCACATACAAAGTTTCGTAAACTCCCTCGAATGTTTACCCATTGGTACCCAGAGATGCCTTTTACAGAGGATGTACAGAAGCATTCACAACGTACAAAGAAGCTTCTGACGATGAAAACATTGAATACTACGTTACTTTACTGTACCCCGACATCAATTAGACCGGCAAGATACCCTTGGGACACCCAACCATCATCATGGAGAATTTTAAAGTTATACAGCGATACGAAAGACTCATCAAATGCAAAGTACTTCCACCGAGAGGACTCTACATCCCAGTACTCCCTGCAAAAATAAACAACAAACTATTGTTCGCGTTATGTAAAGCCTGTGCCGATTCCATTCAACAAACGCCGTGTCTAACACATAGACGAGGAAAGTGCTTTGACCGGAACCAGGGTGACCAATGAACTAAAGAAAGCAATGGAGAAAGGATATCAGATAGACAGAATCTATGAATTCTGGCACTTTGACACGGAACAATACGACCAAACGACCAAGACAGGAGAACTCTTTACCGAATACGTCAACACCTTTCTGAAAATGAAGCAGGAAGCCAGCGGATGGCCAGAATGGTGTCAAACTGAAGAGAATAAATGGCAATGCATCAGAGATTACTACGACGGATATTGTTAGACTACAACAGAATTCATAAAAATCCAGGATTTAGAGCTTTAGCCAAATTTATGTTAAACAGCTTCTGGGGGAAATTCGGTCCCGAACCAAGCGACTATGTCGATCTGTTAAATAGTGATCAAATCAGTCTCAGCAGTGTTGATCTCGTAAGTGATACGATGATTGGAGGAAGAGATCGATACAAAGAAGAATTCGTCGGAGACTCGGGACCGACCAACGTGGTCATTGCTGCCTACACAAAAGCCCAAGCAAGTTTAAGGTTGTACAGTTGAACACCCGCGCAATCTACGCAGATACAGATTCCATTGTATTTACATCTGAATCTGGAGATAGGAAACTGGAATTAGGAGACTACTTAGGGGATCTAACAGATGAGATAGTTGGAAATAAAATTACAGAATTTGTAACATTGGACCGAAAGACTATGCCTACAGATTAGCAACAAGAGACAACGATGGAACAGAAACTGCATGTTACGTGAATGGAATAACACTGAACTACAAGAATGCCCTGATCAACTTCGATACGATTAAAGACATGGTGATAAACAACAGAAACGATGTGAAAACCATTATCGATAATTTCCGGATCATACGAGATAATATGAAATTCATGTCCGTATATCAAGATAAAGACTATAGAATCGTATTTGACAAAAGAATGGCCATAGACGATTATAGCACGAGGCCGTATGGATTCTAAACTGTAAAGGCATCATGTGTATGGCTCTCCGACCCATGGTTGCTTCATGACGTGGATAACAAAATATGTATTTTATAATTTAGTTTATTATTTATTGCCTAATTGAAACAAAAGATACAGATACAGAAAACAATGAAGGAAATGCACCAAAAAATCAACAATGATACAGAACGGGATAAAACAATAAAGAATGGATAACAATGAAAAGCCACAATAGTTAGGTAACGTTTAGGACAAGACAAAACATAGACTCCAGAGTGCACAAAACAAAGTGAGATAACTATGTTCGGGATAGAAAACCAAAAGACGAGGCATAAAAACAGGATAAAACAATAGAAATGGGCTTGGGTTAGAATACTGAACCAGAGATGCCCCACCCCAAGCGTCCCAACACTCTCACACCGTTTCACTACATTCACGGTGCTCTACATTCGTTGAAGTAGGGATTATGGATGATCAAACAAGGAAAATGTGTGTGTTTTATAAGCTCATTTGCATAATCGGGGATAATTTAGGGATTTTAACATTAACTCTATTGGAGGATAGGTGGTCTAGGGTGACACGTTTCGCTACTGATGCTTGACTATATAAAACCAATTTAATAAATCTTTCAAACATTTATTATACACCATTGTGTCAAACATGTGACCGTCGGTTCCCATTCCAAAATTAATTTCAAAACAAATAATAAAATAAAAACGTGTATTCCATGTTTGAGACATTATATTAAATAACTAATTCAATATAATCTCAGAAATATTAAATTTTGTTATATCTAATAAATATTGAATTTTACAAATTTAAAGATTTTGTAACACACGGGACTGTGTCGACTTTGTATATTTTATCTGTGCACAAAAGAACGAGATTAATGTAAATCTTCTGATTAAAAGATTTTTTGCCTAAAACATGCCACTTGGTGATATTTCAGAACTTGATATGTGGTTATCATATGTGATTACATGCCAATGACATTTTCAACATGAATTATTTTTAAAAATTTAACCCGTTACTGAAAACTTGAGTGTATGGTAAATGACAATGACTGGATGTATACCCGTTTTTGTGTTATTAACGTCAGGGATCGTGAATTTACTTCTGATAGAATCAACTGGTGGTAAGTGTTGGAACAGTTAAGTAGTTATTTGTAGAATCTCGGTAGAACTTAGACGCCGGCTACCATTTATCATGGATTCTCTGTAAGCACCAAAGAAATTATAAAGGATAAATGCATAGTCACAGAATTGCTCCTTATCTTCATAAAACAGTTAATATCATGTCAAACCAGAAATTAGACATTGCTTCATGTTTCGAAATTTGTTGTAGTTGCTATGGCAACCAGGTGGTCTATTTTAGGTCATTTTTCCTCTTTTCAAATAGCAAATTTATGTCCTTTTAAAATTTTCTGAAAACACACACACACATTCTTTGATTATTAACCCGAGAGTTCATTTTTATTTTTGACAAGAGCCTAAGTATTTTTAAACACTGTATTGAAAATAAATAATCCTTCTTCATTAGTCTGATCTCTTTTTTTTTGTTTCGCCTGAGATATTTTTTACTTAAAAATCTGCACCAAACTACTTTTGTCATCCCTTTCTATAAAATCCTCATGGCGTATGTAGCGTGTAATTCATTAGATTAACTTTTCAAAAGGTTATGAAATTTTGCAGAAGTTTAGGAATTGTAAAAAGAAAACGTATATACAATAAAGCAGCATTTCACTTCTGTCAAAGGATGCAGTCAATGATGTACCACTATCTACCAACTGCGAATCGATGGGAATAGATGCGATTCCGATAAAGGAATTATTACTTTCATTAAATCAATAGTGTCTATGACATTAATAATGACTTTTTCAACAATAGCATATATTGTATTAACTATCATAATGATCTCGTCGATTTGCACTTGGTACCCAGAAATGGCAATTTTCCATATTATCCAATTTATGAGTAGAATACTGCTAAATTATTAAAAGGTTTGAAAGGCAGCTTTATTGTTTTTAAAAATTTGATTGCTTTAAAAGTTTTTAGCACCAATTTTTACTTGCACGTTTGACTCTAATTTAAGGACCTTGCTGTACATTTTCCTTTGTGCATTTTCATTGTAGTTCGTCTTTCAGCTTTAGTTCACCATGTATGTAGAAAACAATGACCAAGTACATATTTCGCTACATTCAAACATTTATTAGAAACTTTTTACTAAAGTGACATAGGTCAATTCTTGGCAACACCGTATTACTTCGAAGTAAATAATACAAAACAGTTTACACAAACAGGCAAATCACTTTACCAGTTTAACAGAATATACCGTACTGAGAAATACGTATTCCAGCACTAAAACATCTCGTCAACAGAAAAAAAAAACAGCATTACATACAAAATAAAGAGAAAACTTCTTCTTGCGTGAGATGTAAGCTCTAAATACATTTCAGGTATGGTGAACTTGCTTGAGAGAATTATTCATAAGGATTTGGCCTTTTTATTTTTTGCAATATAAACATTTTTATTCTGACCACCTGTTTTTGTGCCCACATCTCATGATTTTATTATGCCAATCTTTCACTTTTGACTCGATGAGTGCCCTGTGGTTGTTTAAGTGTTGTTATTGTCTTTTGTTAGTCTTTTAGTAGGGCAACGGATGACAGCAATTGTAAGAACTCTTTGCCGGTAAATTCTATGTTTGTTGAGGATCCCGCATCCATGTATATACAGTCATGCATGTAGCATTGCTCGACATCTAGCAATGAATTCCGCTCCAACCGGTGCTAGAGCCGTCTTGAACTTACTATGAGGTATTGGCAAAACGCATTGTTGAAGACCCCATAAGGACTTTAGGATGAACAACAATGATAGCGTTGTTCCATTGTTTTTTACCATGTATTTGTAGAGACTTTGTCTCATGTGCATTTACTCCATATCATTGCTTATTCTTAATTACTTACATATATTGTCCAAATGACCATCTGCATGCAGAAACTAAATTTACGGTAACTCTTTATTTAGTTATTTATCGTCACTGAGTCGATGTTTTGAGGAATAATAGTCTGCAAGGTTATCCTCTAACTCAATAGTAAGAACTTCGATTCGGACCCAGAAACCTATCATACCTAGAAACTTACATTCATTTGAGAAAATTCTGTTTGAAAATAAGGATACATCCTTTGTGCGTATCTCTGTCCTTGGCTGTTTTTGTTCTGTATTATCTTTTTAGATTTTTATTCTACCGAATGTTTTGATTCGATGTTACTGTTACATAAGTTTTCGAAATGGCGATCTGAAGCCTTGGTTTTGTATACAGTCTCAAGCCTTCAATTCGATTTTGCAGTATTATTTTAGTAATATCTTTTTTTTCTTTTCCATGTACAAAGTGAATCAACAGTCAACAACAACTCCTACAAGTGGTAAGATAACAGTTTTACACTATTCAAACCATGTAAAAGTGGCAACATATATAGTTTTCAGCATAAGTAACGCTTGAATACGGCTTGTTATCAAATTGAGTTAGTTAATCCTTTAGATAATGGATGTTGCTTTCAGCTGACTGCATTGCTGTACATTTCTTCTCAAAACGACTATGTTAAAAATACCATTCACTTCTAAATTCGATAATTTCTTATTAAAAATCATATACTTTTGAGGAAAAACAACTTTTTCAAAATCTCTATTATGTTTAAGGGAACTGGAAACGCGGTAGCGCTGTGTGCCCTGTCAACACTTTCAGGATCCCTATGAAACTTCAAAATAATATATTTAATCCTCATAATTACATTTTAAAACCGAATTATAAATACAAATTTATTAAAAAGATAATACACCATGTACAAAGGGGTTCTGTTTTTACAAATTCATCCGCAACGTGGTCATATGATCAAAAGTGTTTCATGGGAATTGCAACTTCACATTGACATGCCACATCAGCGATGTTCGCCTATCAAATTGATGGAATTTGAATGGATATGCATGAAATGTAATTATTTAAGTATAATTTGATTTCAGGGACATGTGAGCCAGAATGCAAGTACGGAGACTGTAAAAATGGAACATGTCAATGTATCAAGATATTTCAAGGGAACGATTGCAGACAACGTATGTAAAATTTAAATATATAAAAGTTATAGATACATGTTGAAATTTTGAATTTACAAAATGGTAAAAATAACATATCACTTAATTTCAACAACAATCCTTGTAGGAAAATACAAAAATACCGAAGTTCCAATAGGGTCCAATGTTAAAACTATGATCCCCACTGGCAGCCATCTTGGATATAGTGCGGATCTGAAAAAAAACTTTTTTGCAGGGGACCATCTAAGGACTATTGTGGCCAAGTTTGGTTTTAATTTGCCAAGTAGTTTCAGAGGAGAAGATCTTTGAGAGTATTTTCCCATAGGGTCCAATGTTAAAACTATGATCCCCGCTGGCGGCCATCTTGGATATAGCCCGGATCTGAAAAGCAACTTTTTTGCAGGGGACCATCTAAAAACTATTGTTGCCAAGTTTGGTTTCAATTGGCCCAGTAGTTTCAGAGGAGAAGATCTTTGAAAGTATTTTCCCATAGGGTCCAATGTTAAACTATGGTCCCCGCTGGCGGCCATTTTGGATATAGCGCGGATCTGAAAAACAACTTTTTGCAGGGGACCATATAAGGACTATTGTGGCCAAGTTTGGTTTCAATTGGC
>MJUU01052442.1:89104-107019 GCA_002080025.1 Modiolus philippinarum
AATTAATTTATATTACTTCCAGTAAAAATGATCGTTTTTAATTGAAAGACTACATAAATCTTTGGTTTTGGTTAATTCCCTGAAACTATCAAAGACCTTTTATTATTATTTATTTTAAATTCTACCTCGCAACCGTGTCTTTTTGGTGCCTTCAGAAGAAATTATTGTTTTAAATAGAAGGACTGTAAACTCGAATCCCCCGAAACTCTAAAAGATTTGTTCATTTTTAATTCTACCATATCCTTTTCAATTCCTTTTAGTAATAATGGTAATTTTTCAATAGGAAAAATAGCAAAAATCTTTGACTCTAATTTTTATGAATTCCTGAAAGTCTCGAGGACTTCTTACTTTTTGGAATTCTACCTAGCAAATACTAGTGTATTTTTGTTGAGCGTCAAAGAAAAAGTGATTGTTTTCGATGGTAAGGCAACGTTGCTTTCAAAAACACATGTATTTTTTCACTCGGGTCCAAAAGGGGACTTTATGGGGATTAAAAGCTTTGATTGGCCGAATTTCACGGGTAACTGTTTTAACAGTGGTAGATGGCACACCCTCGCATACCAGGGTATTTATTTGCTGTATTTGCAAACCTTTTAGATAAATGATTTAACGACAACATATGAAGCTGGCACATTCCTACTTATATGTCTTACAATATATTGTTGTGTATGTCTATCTTGTTAGTAAGTTTATAACAGCAGTGTGTTTATCTGGGACACTCATATTTATATAACTAACTTGTTGGCAAGTGTTTAACAGCAGAATATGAAGATGACACAATCCTATACCTTATACTGTATGCTGTATATGACTAACTTTATATGTTCAGCTGCAGTATGTGTATTTGGCACACTCCTAGCTAATATATGCTATATATTTGAACTTCTTGTTGGTGGTGTCGTTGTCACATTTGGCAAATTCAGCGACGTACCATTGTTTGTATAAGCATTTATGTAATGTTGGTACCCATGACAAATAGGGGAGATCCGTATCCATCCTTGTTTGAAATCCCAAAGGAAAGCAAAACAGATTTATGGTTCTGTAATTATCTTCTAAGACAGAGTAGTAGCTATGTAGGGTTGGTATCAATATTTTTCTTTAACCAATTGATATAGTTATTTTTGCAAATTAAAATGATGTTATTAGGGGCCTCATCGACAGAAACGACGACATATTTGTCATACTACCGAAGCTGCAAGACATTTGTATGTAGTATGTAGTATGTAGATTGTATGTAGTTTCATGCCTTTTTCGACAATGACTTTTTCTACGGTGCTGATAAAATCAAACATTTGAAAGGTAAAAAAATTAAGAGATATCTTTTAAGCTTCAAGGAACAAGTGAAGGTCCATAAATTGAGAGTTTGGCGAATCAAAGTTGTGCTCTAAGAAACTCGGTTTACTTAATGATGAGTGAACATATTTTTTTATCTGTTATAGGTGTGGAAAGGACAACAAAGTGAAGCCGGACCATTAAAGTCAAACAAGACTATGTCAATATGACAGTCAATATTTAAAAAAAAATGTTTTTTTAATATATGGCCTTTATGATTAAATAATTGTCTTAATTTTGTAGTGATTGCTAATTGTTGACGCCTCAAACATTGGAGCGAGTTAAGTCAAGTAAGATACATGCAGTTGCCACTCTTGAATGAATGTAATAAGAATTCAATAAAAGTTTTCTGAATTAGTAGGACTTAACGAAAGGTTTACAATAGAAAAAATAGGTTCAATGCGCTTGATTTTCAGATACAAGCAATTAAATAAAAAATCGACAAATGTCCATTTGCTATGTTTTCATAGGCTTTTCATAGAAATTTGTAAGTCGTGAAAATCTAATCTAATAGCGATGTAAGGCTTTTCGTAAAATTTTGTCCCAAATTCTTTACAGGCTTTTGGAGTATAACTTGACGTGAAAAGTAGGTGTTCATGGTTAAAATATTTTTCATATTATGACATGGAAATTTACGAGTCTGCATACCTTGCCAAATGTCAGAAAACAACCTTTAATACCAGACACCAAATAAATAAGGATACCTTAGAAGAAAGCAAAGTGTTCGGAGTAATGAGATCATTGGGAGGTGTTTTCAGTTGATAAATGTGTTGGTCCTTTTCTAAAAAGAAAATGTCGATCCGATTGTAGAGACATGAAATCTGTGTGTTCGAAATGCTAAAAAATCAATTTCCACAACTGAAGAGCATAGCAAATTCTAAAGCAGAAGTATCAACAAATCACCAAGCAATTGTGTCAAGAACAATGTTAAAAATATCAAAAATATACTTCAGAATCTTTTTTCGTGTACTGAAATAACACTTCTGCACCTTTGATACTTGTAATATATTTTTGTAAATGCTCTAAATACATACACTCTATTTTATTGCTTCAAAAGCAAATGGATCGCCATTATTTCAAGTACTCATCATACAAATTGCTACATAACAAAATATATACAAAGTATATGGCATTGCAGCAGTATAAATTAATAAACATATTGATTAAGTTTTTGGTAAATCACAAGAGAAATGAACGCAAAAAAAATCAGGACAAATATCGTGGAGCTAGTAGAAACATAAGTATATTATGTATGTTGTAATTCATTTCATTATATCTAGGAAAAGTAAGTATTCTTTACAGTCAAAAAAAAAAGTGAGAAAAATACAAAGGAGGAAGAATTTGAAATATTCTATAACTAAATCCATGATATCTTATATTAAAATTATATTAAGGTGGCTCGCTCATCACATTTCTTAATTTGTGTCAGATTCCGGAACTCCTCTGGTTTTCTCCAGTTCAATGGCATTAAGAATTTTGCACATGGACCCACTTTTTATTTCATGAATGTCTTTTAAAGGTCAAAGTAAGACATCTGACAAGCTTTCATAACAATCTTTATATAACTTCCTAGCTTTTAAACAAAAAAGTCCAAATGTTAAATTAAGGGAAAGTCCAGAGAAATCAATTTCTGGCCTTTTAATGCCTTCAAATCTCTGTTAAAATCACACGGACCTATATATTTTTTTGATACCATTTCATTTAGTCAACAATGCTTCATCAATTTTAACCGGTTTCAAGAAGTCCTTGATATAAACAATATGGAGAGTGAGCTTTCTAGAGAATATACACTGTGAACTGCATTTTCACAGGGAAAAAAGAAAAAGAGAGAAAAAAAAGAATTTAACTATTTCGATTAATTCCGAATATAACAAGGAAAGTAAGCAGACGCGTAGCAAGGGCCTTAATGACGTGGAAGCACAAAAAGGGCAAGTGATCTGGGGTTCCCTGAGAACTCATTAAGTCAGGGGCAAGCACCCTGAAAGGAGACCAGGGAGCATAGCCATGTCTCTCCGAAAGATCCACATATAGGGGATACGAACATTACAATTCATCAGATATTTGCAATGAGTTCCTTTTTTCAATTTTTCTGATGCTGAAGTATGGCATTTGTATATTGGAACATAACTAATGAAAACAATATTCTTTCTTAGCTCACCTGACTCAAAGGTCAGTGTGAGCCATTGACATCACTTGGCGTCACTCCTCCGTCCTTCGTCTGTCTGTCCGTTACATCTTCATATTTTCATCAACTCCTCATCAACCAAAGCAAATTCAACCAAACTTTACAGAAATGTTGTATGGTAGGTTCTTTGCAATAATTGCCCATTTTGTTCCGATTCGAAAAAAAACTTAGTTAAACATTAGACTCTGTGGGAAAGCATCTAATTCATAATGATATTGAGAAGGATCTTTACAAAGATTGCTCATTTTGTTCCGATTTGACAAACAACTTGGCCTTCAGCGCAGAACAAAAAATCTGCTATTAAGCACTTTGTCAGGTAATCAATACAGTCTCAGTCTCTTGTTTGGTAGATAAACACACGAGATGAGTGGGTATCCTTCAAATTTTTGTATCTATGTTGCCATAGAAAGTAAAACGAAACAGAATTGTCCATCTCAAATTGTTGATGCGATGGTAATGACAGATGGTAATACAGATATCAAATAAACAACATGATGCAAATAGAAGAAACCGGTTAACCTCTAAGTGACTGCTTTTTTTAGAGATGGCCAACTTACTATCTAGAACCTAACTGATTTGGAAAACTTTAGAAAATATATATATTAGATTCTTATATAAAACATTGGAATTTGCATCGACCAAAATACTGTTATTGAAATATGATAATGAACAAATAAAGGAATATGAACATGGGATAATTACCTGTAAATACATGGTAGATCCAAAAAGTTGCACAACTCTTTTATTGTTGTTCTTTATCTTGATCTCTTGAAGAAGGCAACATGAAACTTTCAACTATGAGCTAACAGTAAGTTCAAGATGGTCCCTACTTTCATGAAAACTTGCATTTTACAACATTTTCCTACACTGACTTTGTCAACAAATCTAATTTTATTCTATTTTTGTAAGAACTTGTTTCTGTTCGCAATATGGAAATATCTTCCTCTGCATGAAAACTGCTTCTACGTAATATTAGATAGATCTACATTTTTTTTTGAAATAGAACACTCCTCACGTGAATAAAAAATTAAACCATTATATAGCTCATTAACAAAATATAAAAAAAACAGCACCGTCTTAGACTGATACAGGAAATGAAAATGCAGATTAACAACACTCTACATCCCCTCCACTCTCTCTTTCTCTCTGTTTCCTTTCTCGTTGTTTTTTATTTATTTTTATTTTTTTGCGCAAACGACGTGGAAGCACGTGCTGCCGTGCCTCCGGGTAGCTACGCGCCTGGTAAGCCCTTAAGGAAATAGTGACCAACATATTCAAATCTGAATCATGGTGCATCACATACTTTGTATAATCGTTAAAAAAGCTGCTCTAACAATACATCTATTAATTATGAATTTCAAAGCTATTTATTAGTGGACAGAACTTTAAATTATCAGCTGTTTTACCACTTTTGGGGCGTGACATGCTTATTGTTCCGGAGCATCTGATGTTATTTCCGGTTTTCATTGGAGTTCACACTATGAGTGCAGTTTTAGTTAATGTCCGTCTTTTTATTTCCGTGCATTGTGGCTATCTCACATCTTTGTTTTTCTCTGTTGCCGTTTTTGCCATGTCCTTTGGACTTCGATTTTTGTGATCATCACTTCCCTTCTTCCACTGCCGTTGTTTTTGAATTAGATTTTTGAATCACATCTTGAAGTTTTGCTGGTGGTGTTGTATTTGGTACTATTTGTTCAAAACTTTTGATGCCATTGAAGTATAATCTATGTTTTATAGGAACATATGCTGCTCTTGAAATTTAAGCATTTGCTACGTCGTATGTATAAATATGATATCATCATATATTCTGATTGTGGCCATGATGGGTGTCCTTTTCCTGAAATTCCGACAATTTCTCTCAACTTTTACATTTAAAGGCAGAAAAATGTTAACAATCACTCTTTTCAAAACACACTGCTTTTTGTCGGTTCCAGCATATCAAACATCGTGTTTTTCTGTCATGATCTCGAATCGACAAATCTCTGTTCTCTAGACCCACCCTTAAAGTGTTGCCATCCATGTAAAACAAAATATTATAATGTGCTACAGAATTACAAATACCGAAGTTACTGTGAATTTAGGTTCTACGTATGCGCATTTCGACAACTTATATCTCTTCAGTGCAGATCAAATCAAAACATTTGGAAATCCATAAGCCGAAATGTGTGTAAAAGCTGACAGAGAACGCCAATACGATCTAAAAAGGAAAGCCAAAATTAGCTAAGGACAGAGCTATGCAAGATGGAAATACTCCTTAGGTTTAAAAAAATTGAAGTGTGAAGTGTGATAATGTTCCATTCAATTCTTTGAGGATGTTACCTTGTGTGACTTATACAGCTATCACCAAATTGATGTGGAAGCATACCAATGATAGAAATGGAGACTGTAAAATTTTGGTACTTTCTGTCGAGGACAAATCATGTACCTAAACTTTGAGTTTATTCCAGGTATATAGAGTAGTCGTGTGATTGGAAATGAAAGTATATCCTCAGAAACATCGAGTTGTCTGTAAGAACGTTCTACTCAGTATATGGAGATATTAACTGCTGTAAAAGGGTAATACTGTCTCACTCAGTATATAGAAAAAATGAGTGCTTTTGAAAGTCAGTCCTGTCCTACTCACTTTATGGAAACATTGGGTGTTCCTAAAGTGTATTTTTTCCTACTCACTATTGATAGTTATTGATAGTTAGTACTGTCCTACTCAGTACATGGAAACATTATGTGTTCTACGCAGTATTTGGGAGCCTTAGTTGCTATGAAAGTGTAGTACTGTCATAATCAATATGTGGAAACATAAGTTGCTTTCAAAGAGTAGTATTATCTTACTCATTATATTGAAACAGTGGGAGCTTTCACAGGGTAGTTATTTTCTACTCATTATATGGTAACATTAAGTGCTCTAAAATGTAAGTACTGTCTTACATAGTTTTCCTAATATTCAGTTTTTGAAAATATAAGTGCTTTGAATGGACAATACTGTCCTACTACAATGTGGAAACATTAAGTGCTCTAAAAGGGTAGTACTGTCTAAACATTAGATGTTCTGAAAGGGTAGTAATTTCCTACTTATTTTATTCAAACATTAGGTGCTCTGAAAAGGTAGTACAGTCGTTCTCAGTATTTATAACATTAACTGCTCTGAAAAGGTATTTCTGTCTTTATCAGTTCTTGGAAACACTAGATGCTCTAAAAGGATGGTGCTGTCCTATTCAGTACATGTATATTGAAATATTAGGTGCTTTTAAAGTTTAGTACTATCCTACTCGGTGTATCGAAACATTAGGTACTCTGAAAAGGTAGTACTGCCATACTCTGTACACCTACTCGGTGGTAAAATTTCAATTAAATAACATGCCTGCATGTTGAAAAAAATTTACTGTCTCTTGTGAACAAATATCTTTTGCTCACTCCTACCTGAATGAGAATCTATTTTAAACTTTCAACGGCATTTTCGTTTGTCACGTCTTTGGTCGGTAGTGCATCCAATAGAGGATGGTATTAAAGTGAAAGAAGTACAAGATGCAATAAGCATAATATTATTTAGATTTCTGGTTCAATAAAGTTTTAATTCTAGATAATTCTTTTAATTTTTACTCAATATTTGACGTGGAAGGATGAAACATTACAAAGACTCATCAAATTTGTACAGGTGTCTGCAGGGTATTAATTTCCTATTATAGAATTTTGCGAAATTTTCTTTGTAGAAACATAATTGTATTATTATAAAATTTGGGGGTCACCGTGCATTTAAGCGCAAAAACTGAAATTGAAAATTGAAAATTTTAGGATTCTACATATAAATGATAGGGAAAATGATTACTAGAAAAATCTATTATAGATTTTGTTCATACTTTGCATGAGTTTTGAAATCGTTATATAGTTTACATATACAAAATAAAATTAGGGGTTACCGATGAAATAAGAGAGATAAATTGCGAAAGGTTAATTTCTCTATTGATATCTATGTTAAATTCTTTTATCAAATTATCTCCCTTGCATAATTTCTGTGTTCTGTAAATAAAGCAACAAATTCGAAGCTCGTGTGTTTTAGTTGATGTTTTTGTAATGGAAATGTTGCAAAAGTGATAAGGAATAAAAAATTAAAATACTTTGAAACTTTCTTCACATTTTAGATAACTATTTTGTTAAATTTTTTAATGAATAAAACCTAAATGAATAAGTATTAGACAAAGATGGCGGAATAATACCACACTTAACAGAATGTCCTATGTAAAAACTCTGGATTGATGTTTGCAAGATTCTTGCAAAATTAGAAACATGTCTACATTGTATAAGGCATACGAAAATGTGGGTAATTTTCCACTAAATTTCAAGAATGTTTGTGTACTAGTATATCGTTTGCATGTTTCCAGGCAGCTGGAAGATTTGAAGTAAAAACTGTACAAAGAAGTTTTCTGTAGATTTTTCTTTGGTTTTTCTCGGGTTTTAAAAACTATTAAAATAGTGTTAAACTTTTACAAAAATTCCCATGGTGCTTTTCGAAATATGTTAAGCGAAAATATTCATGTGCATAAAATCAGTGAAACCCATTTCGAATGGATGAAACCCGGGTATATTACATTGAATTGAAACCTGACAATCATACTCCCGTAATGTTGAAACTGATTTCTTCTAGTAATTATTTATGTTATGTTATGATTAGTAAAAGCTTCCAAATTTGCCAATATATTGCATCATAAAAATGTAAAAAATTAAGGACACCTCAGTCCCAATCATTTCATGTACCTATAATTCACCTCTAGCATCTAAAATGTTCAATCATGTGAGAACGACCATTTGATTTTCAGGAGGGGTGGGGGTTGTGGGTAGTGGCTTGGGCGATTTGCCTACATAAAAAAAATTATTTTCATGTCCAGCTCGAACAAATTATCAGTTATTTTTACCTAATTTCGAATTTTACATGAAATTATTTTTTTGTATTTTCCACATTGTTTTTTTTAACACAATGAAATCATTATTCTCATTATTTATTCTCATGACATGTAAGATTGAAATATTCATTTTCACTGGTACATAGATGATTTATTTACAAGATCTACCCCCTGTAAAATCAAATGGTCGTCCCCTAATTGTGTATAACCACCGACGTCCTGAACCACCGATTGCTCACATGCAGTCCCTGTGGTCACGTCGTAACGGGAGAAAATTAAACATACATGTATGTGTTATGGTCTCATATACATTTACTCCATATCCTTTTGTAAAATACTTGAATATTATTGAAAAGACGTCCTTCGTGTTATTTTTACAAAGGGACCAAAATTTCGTAAAGCATGATCCATCAAGCGGGTTAAACATCTTATTGATGCTGTAGAGGACTTCGTCACAAAATGGAGTAAACGTGAACAAGATAAAGACATTGATTTTAAGGCTGTGAGGTCTATGATTCTAAAACGAATCAATCATCAACGAGGGTCAATGAGAACTAAAGCATGATCTATTTGCAAAAATCATAATGTTGTAAGACACTTGTCATCCATTTATGTCATCCATTTAAGACAAATATGGTGTCGTTCCTGCAGATAAGCCCTCTAATAAGGGATAGTTCAATACTAATCGAAGTACTAGGCCGGTGAATTTTTTTTCTCATCAAAATATTTTTTGATATTCAGTCTCCTGTTCAGGAGATACATCAGCAAAAAAGCTGGTTCAAGTAAAAACGAATTTCTTGGCAAAATATTTACCATTTTAATACTCTTTTTAAAGGTCCTTCAGACTTTTCATAACGAGGTAGAACATAAACCTTTGGCTTAATTTTTTTGCATATTTATGTTCCTCATGACAAGACCTACACCTGCCAAGTATTAAAAGTCTATCTTACATAGTTCAAAAATTGTTTATTACTATAAAAACACCCAATTCAACCCCTTTATTCTGAAACAAATGAAGCTCCTTTGGGCCTCTTGTTTATTGAAATGGTTTTAATTGTCAAATGTATCTGTTGAAACATGCTATGAGAAACCTACAGAAAAATACTACATCAAAATCCGACAAAAAATATAAAAAATCACTTTTTTCCATTTGTCCCCTTTGGGCCATTTGTTTTTGCTACCTAAAATCTGTCGGCACACTACAGTTGCGCAATTTTATTAGCAATCTCATAAAATAAACCCCGTTTCAATAGGATAAATAGTAAGGATTATACGGTCATATATGTGAAAACAGCCAATTCCACCCCTTTTGACCTCTGTGACCTTGACCTTTGACCTGACCTATTTTTTTTTTGCATATTTATGTTCCTCTTGATTAGACCTATACATTTGCCAAATATGAAAAGTTTATCTTACATAGTCGAAAGTTATAGCCTAGGTTAAAGTTTCGGACGCACAGACAGACAGACACACAGACACACAGACAGGACAAAAAAATATGCCCCCGATCCTCGATCTGGGGGCATAAAAAACAATAATATTTTTTGTCACTTTTTTGCAGACAGATGTACTTACATGAAATACATTTAGAATTACGCAAGTTAAGTATATACACCCACTTGCATACACCGGCCCAGCAATCTAATATATATTGAAAAATCCCTAACATAATTTTTACTTGTAAAAATAATTAAGTAGATTGTTTTGAGAAAGAACTCCCAGGACAATCCTTACTACACAACTACTGCTCTGCCTATGGAGGGTATATTATAGAACCACAAATCTGTATTTATTTCCTTTTAGGTTTCGACCAAAGACGAGACACTGATTTTACCTCTTTGTATTGAGCACCGAAATAACACATATACCATACAAACAACGGTACATAACTGGATCTGCAAAATGCTCTACTAAACCTATTTCCAACCTTCAACCTCCATCTAGACAGCTATAAAAAGGGCCGTCAAAATATTGATATTTGCTTTTCGAAAAAAGTAAATGAAATGTGGTTAAACTTGAACGATCTATTTAAAGGTTTATTATCACACAGTAACAGACTTAAAACTTTTGCCTTCTCCACACTTTACACTACCATTCCCTATGTATAAATGAAATCTCGACCGAAAGATTGATTCAAAGATGTTTCGTAGAGAACAAACTTACTTTGTGACGTACGACTCCGAATCCGAGAAAAAATATACATGCATATAGAGGAAGAATTCATTGAAATTCCATAGTTTCTGATCGACAATATATTTTTCCAGTTTGGAGGACTAGTTTTTCAACAGAATGTTGGAATTACAATGGGCACGAAATGTTCACCTCTTTATCCGATCTGTTCTACACTCATATGATGCTAAAATCACCGAAGATCAAGATAAAAAAAAAACTAGTCCAATCCTTTGATTTCAACTTCCGTTATATAAATATTTTTTTGGTCACTAACTAACCCTCACTTTGGTGATTTTTCTCATTGTATCTATCCAAAAGAGCTTCAAATTAATGATACTACACACATTTCAAAGTCGGCCTCGTTCCTTGACCTTAATCTTGATATTGATAACAAAGGTACATTTCAAACTAAGCTGAATGACAAACGCGGTATCTTCTAATAGTCAACTTCCGTTTTCTTTGTACTCGTCTGATGTCTTTATTTGTTGTTGTTTCCGATGTTCCCATTGTCTTTTAGACTGACGGATTTTTTCCACTAGAAAACCAATTTTCTGGACTATATCTACTTTAGTCAATGAAAACTGTTAAGTTTGTAATAAAAGTGGTCTGAAGTTCTTCATATTGAAAATATTGACATTTTATGTACATGTATCCTCTTAAAAATTAATTTCAACAAAACTTTTCATATTAATGCATATTTATCATTTGCAAATATCTTTGAGTTTATGGTCTTCCAAACGTTTAGATTTTACCTGCACTGAAGAGACATAAGTTGTCGAAATGCACATATGCAGAAAGTAAATTCACAGTAACCTCGGTATTTAGTTAAGGGGGGGCAAGGGGGGTCCCATAACAGCCTAACAGCAAATTGATTTTTCCAATAACAGATAACAGATAATTCAAATAAGTGATAACAGCTAACAGTGTATATCAAGTCAATAACAGCTAACATATAAATGTAAAACTTGGATAACAGTCATCTTATTCAATAAAACTTTCTTATACATTCATAGGCCACCATTGTTCATCATAAACATCTTCATTATCAACAAGTGTGAATCTTATTGCAAGGCAATACCTACCGGTAGGACAAGGCTTTATTACAATAGCAAAAATGGTAAAAATATGTTTTCAAAGTCCAAGGCCCACAACTCTATTAAAAATCAGTGGACCGGAACCACTGTAACTCATAACTCATATATTTTACTAAAATTTTCAAAGTCCAAGACCCACAACTCTGCCAAAAATCAGTGGACCCAAACCAAAATTTATCTTAGTCTGTAACTCATTAAGGTAGACTCACATACAAAATATCAGATCAATGCCTGCAATGCTTTAGAAAAAAAAAATGCGGAAAACTGACATTTTACTAGAATACAAGAATACAAGAACTTTATTTGTCATATATACAAAGTCATGTATGTGACAATATAAAAACAATAAAATAATAAACAATGAGCAAATGATATTATGATTCCCCTGCCCTCAGTTCTAATGACTTTTTCAGAAAGGAACCTAAATTATTCACAAGCTCTATGGTGGATGGGTTGAGGATATAAACTAATTTTTCATTTTCATTTAATTCACAAAAATTGATATCATTATTTAAGAAGCTGATAAAATCTATTCTTAGAGTTCTATTAATGGAACAATTTAATATAAAATGTGTTTCATCATCTATTACGTTACAATTTTTACATAATCTTTCTTCTCTAGGAATCTTTAAATATCTGCCTTTTTCAATTAAAAGATTGTGATCACTTATTCTAAATTTTGTAATAATTTTTCGATATTCAAATCTTGCACAGGACAAGTAGTAATCTTTGGCTATGGACTGTTTTATATATTTATATAATTTTAGTTTATTTTTATCTTCAAGTTTATGAATTTTATTTAAATAAAAATTTTCATAATAAGATTTTAATTTATTTTTAATCTTTGTTTTTTCATTTTTATTTGTGTATTTTTTACTAATATTTTTTTCACTTGAATTTTCAACAACTAAATCTGTTTCTGTCATTATATCTTTAACATACGAATACCATGTATATATTCCAGAACTGTCTAAATTTTGAGATAATTCATAAGATTCTTTTAAAATAGGATTTATATTATTAGAAAAAAGTCTTTTTAAATACAATAAAGAGTGACATTTTATATCAGCCTCTATTGGAAGTCTTCCTAGTTCAGTTCTACAAGCTAAATTGGATGCTTTTTTATTAATACCTAATATATATTTGCAAAATTGCAGATGTAATTTTTCAATTGGCGATTTATCTATAAAATCCAATGAATCAACTTCACGATCCGAGTTTTCAGCTCTTTTTTTGCTCTATAATAAGGTAGATATGTATCTAAATATGTTATTTCAGAATTATATATCATAATTGGTTTGATCAAGGAGTCAAACAGATTGCATGCTACATTTATAGGAACATTATTCAAAGAATTCATATAAGATTTCAGTGAAAATAAAACTTTTCTTGCCTTATTGACAAGGTTTGTTGTACTTGAAGTAAGATTACCATTACTTTTTAGTAATATACCAAGAAAACTTTGTTCTGACGTATTCATAATATCAATGTTTTTATATTTGACAAAAGGAGGTTCAGTCTTTGTATTCATACTTTTTATAACCATAGTTTTTGTTTTATTAACATTCAGAGAGAGTTGCCAGTGTTCACAATATTTTTCTAACTTATCTACACTATGTGTTTACTAAAATTTTCAAAGTCCAAGGCCCTTAACTCTGTCAAAAATCAATGGACCAGAACCAAATTTAATCTTGGTCTGTAACTCACTAAGGTAGACTCACATACAAAATATCAGATCAATATCTCCAACGGTTTAGAAAAAAGTCGTGGAAAACTGATGCAGGACGGACAGACCGACGGACATACGGACGGCAGGTGACTAAAAAGTACTTTATTTGTTACTCAATACCACTGTACAAGGTGAAAAATACAATAGCCCTAAACTTTTTTTTGAATGTCTTGGATTATGTTAGTTGAATTTTTCAGACACTTTTAGAGTTCTACCCCCTTTAGTAGTAACAGCTTGCATGAAGTCTAATTCTTTTCGTGAACAAAATAATTGAGTTCTATCTCAGAACTGACAAACTCAAATGCCACAAGAAGTATTGTCTTAGTGATGCTAAGAATGAAATGCACAGTTGAATATGTATTACATTGTCTTACTGCTTTGATTTTTATCAGCATGTTTTCAGTTGTCAAGAATCGAAGATTCAAACAACTTTCAAAATCAGTATGTGTGAATCATGTAGCTATCGGTGTTCTATTTCACTTCTTGTATGAGTGTTTTTCAATTTCAACTCTTGTCGTAAAGATGAATTATTATTCATTCGTCTAATTTGCCATATATAGTCTATTCTGATTTCTTTATAGTTCAGTATTTGACTCAGCGGTTTTTTAATCATATAGCTACTGTCTACAACTATATAACTTCTTCGTCTACATTCTGGTTAATCAAGCTAATCCTAACTGGGAATTTGAGCAAAAAAGTCCCAAAACACCGTTAAACTATATGATATAAAAAGCGGCAACAAGTATATAAAATTCTACGAAAAACGTGGCAAGTCTTGAGGTTATAAAATGTATGTTGTGATGAGAGTTTATTTTATTTCAAATTCCCGGCATCTGAATCACTTTTTCAGGGGCTCCGGCTACATAGCTGCCGGGCGCGTCCCCAGTTGGTGGATAGGGGAATACCCTGTCTTTGCAAGGTCGTCAGGTCATAATACAGAAAGCCTGACCGCGAACCATTGTAGCCAAACTGTGTGAAGAAATGCAACGCTCAATGCAGTATAAAGACCCCTTCTATATTGTCTAAAGAAAGCAGAGTCTCTGGGACTCGTAAAGAAGGCTAATTTTCCTGTCCCTACCCATTTCTCCCCTTTTCCAGTGACAATCAGTGTCCCTGTTGTCCCTTCCATAATTGCTCCTTTCTTCTCTTTCTTATATTTTGTTGACTTGTTCTTGTCCTGATATAGCTGAAATATTGCTCACTGGACGTTGAACTCTAACAGATCTTTCAAATTGAACTATGAAGAAAAAGCTGGTCAAATTAACCACAGCAAATAAAAAGTTAATTTACAAAATCGACTGAATAGTCAAATGTAGATTAACAACTTATACAGTCGTAGGCAACAACTACAACCTAACGCAGCAGGGGGAAATCCAACTTACAAGTGAGAAGAAAAATCGCCGAGCGGAGCGAGGCGCGAAAAGTTTGGGTATTTCTTTGTAATAACATCAAACTGAACTGTTCAATAACAGCTAGCAGTGAACTGAATATTCATCATAACAGCTAACACATAACTACCCAATAACAGCTAACACAACATTATATTTTGCAATAACAGCTAACAGAGAATCAATTTTACCCAATAACACAATAACAGTTAATACCCCTGCCCCCTCTTAGTTATTTGTTACCACTGGGTCGATGCCACTGCTGGTGGACTGTTAGTCCTCGAGGGTATTCACTAGCCCAGTAGTCAGTGCTTCGGTGCTGACCCGAAAGCCGATTATTTTTGAAATCTTACAATATCTAATTTTTTGTAAAGTTTGTTGAAAACTAAGGAGTATCTCCCTCATGCAAAGCTCTGTCCTTAGATGATTTTGGCTGTACATTTAGATTATGTTGGATATTTGTTCTCTGTCAGTTTTTAAATATCTTTGAGTTTATAGACTTCCAAACGTGTAGATTTTATCTGCACTGAAGAGACATAAGTTGTCGAAATGCAGAATGTTTCATATGCAGAAAGTAAATTCACAGCAACCTCGGTATTTAGTTATTTGCACAAACGTTTGATAAAAAGGAAACAATACATCGTGGCAATTAAAGTTATTCGTAAGTTTAAAACAAACAATTTATTTCTATTAAATAAAAAATAAATAACCGTTTCCTTGTCACATAATATCATTGATATTAATTTTATTGACTTATTTTATTTGGTGTAATTCAAAGAAAGCTCAATAATAATATTTCATATCCGGTTCCTTCATAACAAAGCTGATAATATATAAAACTTATATATCAATGTTATATATTAAAGCCAATTTTAAAGTGCATGATAAATTCTATTGGATATGTAATTCCTGGTGTAAGAACTGTATATATTTGATAGATAAAAGCATGACCCTTCTCTAATATCTTCATTTGAGTAGCGAAATTCACATGATTTCACTTACTGCAATTTCCTTGGTGGTAAAATGTGTCCGAAGTTGGTCGGTGTACTTTTTATATTTGTTGTACTTGCATCTTTCTGCATATTTTCGAACGCAGTATATGAATGTGGACAAGGATCAGGAATCTACCAATGTCATTTAAGTCCATGGGGAAACTGGGGGAATTGTAATGCCACGTGTGGAGGAGGTTACTCACGGCGATATAGACCTTTATGCTGCAATACAAATTATACATCTATAGCACTGTGTGCAAAGGACTGCAATATTACCAGAAGTAGATATTTGGAGAGCAAACCGTGTGGCCAAACATGTAACAATGGAGGGGTATTCAGACAAAATGCTTGTCATTGTAATCGGGGGTATACTGGGAGATGTTGTGATAATAGTAAGTATTATAGAGATATTAACTAGTTTTTGTTTTACAATTTGTTGAACTACTGGTGCATTCGGTCAAGCGTTTCTGAATTCTCATATAAAATACTGTGCCCACATAATGCCAAAACAAGGAAAAAAAAAGAGAAAAATCTGACCAGTTTTTCAACATAATTTTACACATGTAAGATTATTTGTGCTTACAATTTCACCATATAACATGCGATGAATACCACTATTTGTGGACTTAACAGTCATCCATACATTGATAATCCAGTACTTTGTTGTGCACTAAAAACCAATTTATGTATATTTTTACTTCAGCTTATACTTCTTAGTAATGATGTGGCTGAAAACCCAGGGCCGAGTAACGACGGTGAACTTATTATTTTTCTTATGAATGCAAGAAGTATCAGAAATAAGTTCGATTATTTAGACATTGTATCACATGATGCTTCTGTTATATGTATAACGGAAAGCCATTTAGATGAAAGCATATTAACACAAGATATTATGCTTCCTGGTTATATGGAGCCCTTCAGAAATGATCGTAATTGTTTTTGAGGTGGGGTTTTAGTTTATACATCTAATCAATTATGCTCGAAAAGACGACTTGATTTAGAATTTATTGGTGGTGAACTTATATGGGTGGAAATAAATTTTCCGGGTGTCAAAATTCTTGTTTGTACAGTGTATCGATCATTAGGAGCATCGCATAACTTTTGGGAAAATTTTCACATTTCGATAGAAAGGGCACTTGAGTCTTCAAGTAGGGTTGTTATAACTCAGGGGGTCCAATCGAATTGGTAAGTGCAGCGTGTATTTTGGTAAGTGCTACCAAAGATGGCTGACGCGCCCCGCTTCAGCAACTAAAGGTCAGTAGTTGAGAGGGTCTTATCGTTGTGCATTTGCACATTATATTCTGTAAATATTGCGTTTCGGCTCTCCTACCATCTGACAATCGATACGTGTATTTACTTTAATACAAAGAACGCTTTTCAGAAAGCTATTGAAGGAAAACCGACGAGGGGTAGGTCAAAATTTTGAACACGCCAACTTCATTTTCAGATTTCTAAACATCGAACCCATTATATATTACGTTTGTAGTATAGAATTGGTGCTTGTTGATGGGAAAACATGTCAAAGATTTATTTTTCACAAGGCTGTTTAGCGTTCTGTTTATTTTCGACATTACTTCAAATTTTGGTAAGTGCAGTGCGGTGTACGCCAAATTGGTAAGTGCAATATATTCCAATTCTGTGGGAGTATTATTACAAAAAGATATCTGCATTTTATTTCATCTTTTTCCTAAGAAAAATGAATTGAACTTGCAGGAGGAGACAGTACCGTTGCATTTTGTTCTGGAATATTGATAATGAATGAAAATGGACAGGAAAACAATAGAATGATGCATACGTTTGTATTTTGCAAAATCGTGAAGTATCGATACGCGTCAAATTTGTGTAAAAATGTCCATAACTGCGAATGAAAAGCTTTAATTATGACAAGAAGACTTTCTTCCTTCAAGCTGAATGTAATTCTAGAGACTTTATCTCATGTTCATTTTCTCCATATCCTTTCATGATCTTTCATTGTTATTGAATAATGTTGCTGTAAATGATAATCTAGTCTGCTGTGAATCAAGTTTGAAAATATTGAGCTTACGTAACGAAATTCTTGGGTTGATGTACGGAGTTTTAATAGAGTGAAAATTAAAGATGTCTTGTCATTCTTTAAAGTCACCATACA
>MJUU01052443.1:707-12120 GCA_002080025.1 Modiolus philippinarum
TATTGTTGTGTTTGTGTTCATACTTAACGTTATGTTTCGTGTTTTGGTATAAACATTCATGTCAATGTTTGCATATTTACATATCTTGTGTCGTTAAATGTTCATAGTTCAACATTTCTACTTGTATTTGGTGTTCAAATTCATATGTTGTATCAGTTCATGTTCATGTTCAACCATTAATGCTTGTATTTTTGTTCATAGTTCATGTTGCATGTTGTGTTTTGATATTCAAGTTCTCATGAATGTGGTTAATCTATAATGTTTTATCATATGATCTTGATATTTGTCTTTTGTTTTTGTGTAAATATTCATATCAATGGCGATATGTTGTCAATTCATTGCATATTTCAAGTTATGTTTCAGTTTTATCATTAAAGTTCATATGAATGTCGTTTAATTTTGATATTTCAATGTTTCTGATTATATTTTTGTTCATTTTGTCGTCAGTATATATTTGTTTTCAGAATTTGTTGTATCTGTGGTCACATTTAATGTTTTATGTTAAGTTTTCATGTAACAGTTCATATGAATATCGTTAAGTTTAATGGTTTGTATCACTTTATCTTGATATTTATCATTTCATGTTGTGCTTTCATGTAACAGTTCTTTTAATGTCATTATGTTATCATGTTTTGTTTTGTTTGTGTTTATAGTTTACATTTCATATTGTGTTTTGGTGTTCAAGTTTGCATTTATTGTTGTGTTTGTCTTCATACTTAACGTTATAATTCGTGTTTTGGCATAAACACCCGTGTCAATGTTTGCATGTTTACATATCTTGTGTCGTTTAATGTTCATATTTGAACATTTCTACTTGTATTTGGTGTTCTCATCAGTGTGTTCTCATATGTCGTATCACTTCATGTTCATGTTTTAACATTAATGCTTATATTTTTGTTCATAATTCATGTTGCATGTCGTAATTTGATATTCAAGTTCTTATGAATGTGGTTAATCTATAATGTTTTATCATATGATCTTGATATTTTAAGTTTCGTCTTTTGTTTTTGTGTAAATATTCATATCAATGACTATATGGTGTCATACTGTTTGTCAATTCATTGGGGATTTCAAGTTATGTTTCAGTTTTATCATTAATATGAATGTCGTTTAATTTTGATATTTCAATTTTTCTGATTATATTTTTGTTCATATCAGTGTTAATATTCATATGTTTACATGTTTTATATCACTTTATAGTCATACTTAACGTTAGGTGTATGATTTGGTGTTCATATTCGTATCAATGTTCATATGTTTACATATCTTGCGTCAGATTATGTTAATGTTTCAATGTTTCTGTTCGTTTTGGTGTTTACATTCATATGTTGTACCATTTAATGTTGGTCTTTTAACATTTATGCTTATATTTGGTGTTCACATTCACAGGTTTTAATAATTTGTATAACTTTATGTTGATCTTTTAACATCTATGCATGTATTTGTTGTTCATTTTGTCGTCAGTATCTATTTGTTTCATATCATTCTTGCAGATAAAGTTCATATGTTTACATATTTTGTTCATTCATAGTCATAGTTAACGTATCTTGTTATGTTTTCATTTAACAGTTCATATCATTATGTTGTCATGTTTTGTTGTATGTGTGTTCATTTACTATGTGTCATGTTATGTTTTGATGTCAAAGTTCATATTTGGTTTCATACTTTGTTGTGTTTATATTTAACATCATGGAACAGTTCATATCAATATGTTGTCGTTTATTGTTTTTGTATTCATACTTGACGTTATGTTTCGTGTTTTGGTGTTACCATTCGTGTTAATGTTCATATATTTACATGTTCTGTGTCAATTCATTGTCATAGTTGACGTTATTTCTCTGTTTAGCTATATTAGCTATATTGTTAATGTTAAGTTGTCATGTTCTGTTTTGTTTTGTGTTCACATTCGTAGGTTTTCATGTTGTATCACTTCATATTTATCTTTATGTTTGCATTTGTAGTTCATATTGTCTTCGATATATATTTGTGTTCATAGTTATGGATGACGTTCATAGCAATGTCATTGATGTTTTGTGTCAGTTCATAGTCATAGACGATTCATTATGTGTTTTCAATGAATTATAATATCCATCAGTATAGTTAGGGTAACAGATCTGATAAGGGTAAGGGTTATACATAAGGGCTAGGTTACTTTTATATACATTAAGGTTATGGTTACTGTTATACACATAAGGGTTAGTGTCATATACATTAGGGTAGGGTTATATACATAAGGGTTACTGTTATATACATAAGGGTTAGGGTTATACATAAAGAATAGGGTTATATTCATTAGGGTTACTGTTATATACATAAGGGTTACTGTTATATAAGGTTATGGTTGTATACATAAGGGTAAGGTTATATAGATAAGGTTAAGGTTATATACATAAGGTTAGGGTTACTGTTATATACATAAGGTTAGGGTTACTGTTATATACATTAGAGTTAGGGTTACATATGAATTACTGTTATATACCAATAGGGTCAGTGCTATTGCTATATACATAAGTGTTAGGGTACATAAGGGTTATAGTTATATACATTATGGTTAGGGTCACTGTTACATACATAAGGGTAAGAGTTATATACATTATGGTTAAGGTTGGGTTGGTTAGGGGTTAGTGTTACTGTTACATAAGGGTTAGGGTAAATACATTATGGATAGGCTTAGATTTAGGGTTAGAGTTTAAGGTATACGGTAAAAATTAGGGTTAAGGGGAATACCAGAATGAACTGCTATGCTTAACTAGTAGTACTTCATTTACATATCTATCATATTTACATATATGATTAAGGACAGGACCAATGACAGTACTATGGACTGATGAAGACAAAGCCAAAGACGAAACCTATGAAACCTTGGATAGAAGTAGGGTGAGACCAGTAAGCAAAACCGGGGACAATACCTAAAACAGGGTTAGACCAATAACACGCTTAAGTACATTAGCACCTCGTCAAATCCCGATTAATGAATATACAGTAATAGCACCTCGACAAATGCCACACCATGATATATAGTATTAATACAGTAGCACCCCAACAGCACCTCGACAATTGAGAATCCGTTAATATAGTATTAATACGGTAGCACCTTGACAGATGCCAAGCCATCATATATAGTATTCATACAGTAGCACCTCGTCCAATACGAAGCCATCGAATATACTACTAGAACAATATCACCTCGTCCAATACGAAGCCATAGAATATACTTCTAGAACAATAGCACCTCGTCCAATACCAAGCCATAGAATATACTATTAGAACAATAGCACCTCGTCAAAGACGAAGGCATGATATATAGTATTGCTACGGTAGCACCTCGTTGCACCTCGTCGGGCACCTCGTCAAATACGAACTGAACGGTGCTTATATACTACTTACAATATATTGAGTAATCAAAAGTAATATGTACTCGATCTAAATTTCAATTAAATGTTATCGTAATTTATTCGATTTCAGCTGCTGAAATCCATGTGATTATAGATTACTTTTTCAATTACATTTCAATGACATTTTATCTGAAAAAAAGAATTGTTTACTGCTATGCATGTTATCACTTAATATATGAAAAATCAACGTATAAAATGAATGGACATTACCACACTGAATGTATTATCAAATGACAAAATACCGAAGTTACTGTGAATCTAGTTTCTGCATATGCGCATTTCGAGAACGTATGTCTCTTCAGTGCAGATTTAATCAAAACATTTGGCAATCCATGAACCAAAATATGCGTAAAAGCTGATAGAGAACAAAATACCAATAGGATCTAAATAGGAAAGCCAAAATTAGCTAAGTTCAGAGATATGCAAAAGGGAAATACTCCTTAGGTTTAACAAAGTTTTCTTGAATTTAGATATTGCTAGTTTTCAAATAAAATCGGTTTTTTCGGGCCAGCAGTGAAGTACTGGCTACTGGGTTGGTGAATATCCTCGGTTACTACCAGTCCACCAGCAGTGGCATCGGCCCAGTGGTAACAAATAACAAAATGAATCCACTTTCTGCATATGCTTGAAAACAGTTGTTTGAAAGCCACAATGGAGATTGCAAAAACATCACAGTATACATAGCTGTGCGCCAGAAAATCCTTGTTTACGAGTTTTCTGTGGACTGTATGCAGATGTACTGAAAAATACCACAAAGTGCATTCAAAGCGACGTGTTTTATGTCTTAATTAGTTGTTCATGCACTACAAAAATATTTATAATTTTGCAAATACGTTAGCAAATGATTACTTTACACATCCTAAAAGTTTTGATAAAACCTGTCACTCGAAATCGTTTATTTTTCTAACGCAAGGTAATTTACTTGTGTGACAAAGAAAAACAACTCGCGAATACGTCCTTATTTCTGAATGAAAACGATACATTTTGTTACTGATTCTTTATTGCATATTTCTACGTCACTGTGTAAATTTTCGTCTTTTAATTCTTATCATTTTCGCTAATATATTGAGATACGCATTTTACTAGACTGTGGGATGAATACTGAATGACTGTAAAGGTTCACTGTGGGAATTCTTTACGAGCAATTGAGATAAGTTTTTATACAAATAACAAAAAACACTGGCAAATTATTTATAAAATTTACTTGTATTATCAAAAACCGTCATGTTAGTGAAATATTATATCCATGTAAAAAAACAGCAGTTACTACTATTGCAATACATGTATACAAAACATGTTCGTGTGAGAATTTCTCACATGAATGCACTATCAAAAAAAATTCAACATTTGCCTTTCTTGTTTTGTAAAAATCTTTTTTTTCTGGCCATCTGTATATGTTCCAGACCATACGCGTATTTGGACCGTACGCGTACGGTCCGGACCATGCGAGTATTTTTTCGAAATACCTATACGGTCGGACCGTACGCGTATGGTCCGACCGTACGCGTACGGTCTGGCTATTTCAAAGTCTTGCTTGTTCTCGGATAATATATCAATAAATTTATATACAGTATACAATATTATTTTATGAATTAAGGTCTTATGTTTAGAAACAAATAAGATTTTCTAAAAATCGTTATTTTAAAGAAAATATAAGAGGAAAATAAGAATTAACTTTACTGTAATTATGTTTTGGAGATGCCTTTATTAAATTAACTAACTAATTGAAAGTTATTTGAAATAAATAGCCTAGTGCTTCGTAAACAATAAATTGAATGTTAAAAATTGAAATAAAATATATGGTCTTTTTGTATGAAAATCCTGATAAAAATATCATTGAATACTACCTGTAAGGAACAGAACATTTTTCCCAATTACCCCCAAAAAGGGTGCAAATCCCAAAGAATAAAAATAACAGCGGAAATTACACAGTGTTCCAAAAAGGAATACCCCCTGTCCACGAACCAAACTTCTTAATGTAAAACTGAAGTTTATGCATTACCTTTAAAATTTGTGTGAGAATGTGAAAATATTTTTTTTATTAATTTCACTGCTTCTATAATTTCATTTCAGTTATATATAAAGACCTAATAATTTATACGGTTTTCAGTGGTAGTTAGTGCTATCAGTTTTGACTGTAACTTACTTCTTTGTTTGAATAACGAATGTAGTGTCTGTCTTTTTGTTTGTACTCATACGGTCTAAATATACGCGTATGGTCCAGCTCGCAGAAGGCCTTACACGTATACTCATACGGTCCGACCGTACGCGTATGGTCCGACCATACGCGTACGGTCGGACCATATGAGTATACGCATACGGTCCGGACCGTACGCGTACGGTCCAAATATGCGTATGGTCTGGAACACATATGTATATATTGCCCTCATCTCTCGATTTTACTTGCCAAGTTTTCTTACGATCAATTTAATGAGTGCCCTGTGATCGTTTATATGTTGTATTGTCTATTGGTAACTTTGTCAATCATCAGATGACAATGTTTGTAAGAGAACGTTGCCTGGTATGTAATGCTTGTTGACGATCCCGCATCTATAACAAAAAAGATTAATGAATGTAGCGTTGTTCAACATTTAGCAGTATTCGCTCAAACCGATACCAATGGCCGTCTTGAACTTACTATGAGATAGGAGTGTTTGCTCTTTGTTGAAGGTCTCATGGTGACTTCAAGTAAATCGGCAAACGAATATCAAAGCAAGAACGAGGAAAGCGGAAATACTAAAATCATAAATCCAAAATCACGGCAATTCACAGCAACACGAATTGAGACAGAATGACAAAGACAAATAAATAAAAATGAACAATAACGTCACAAAACTAAAGCACTAGCAGTGTGAATCCCTATAAAAACTGAGGTATCATCAGGTGCTCCGGAAGGATAAGCATGATCTGCTCCACGCGTGGCACCCGTCACGATGAAGAACAACAAGATGAACAACAACAAAGAAAGCGTTGTTCCATTTGCTGAATCTTTCCATGTATTCATAGAGATTTTGTCCCATGTACATTTACTCCATATCCCTTTATTTGTTCATGTGATATTATCATCACGTAGTACCCTATGGGAAAAACACATTCAAACATCTTCTCCTCTGAAACTACCAGGCAAATTTAAACCATACTTTGTCACAATGGTCTTTAGTTGGTACCACCCTGTGAAAAATCTGTGCGGCATGTCCGCATCACACCCAAGATGGCTGCCAATGACGAACATAGTTTAACATTAGACCAAATGGGAAAGCATTCAAAGATCTTTTCTTGTGTAGACCGTCGCAAAAACATTTTGGTTAATTGATTAATAAGTTAGAGTTTGACATCAAGTGAGCAACATTTCAGCTATACTAGGACGAGAACAAATTAATCAAATAAAAAATATAAGATAAAGAATAAAGAAATAAAGGTTGAAAGGACAACCAACTCTGGCAGCGAGTTTTGATTGCCAATAGAAAAGAGGAGAAATGGGTAGGGGCAGGAAATTTAACCTTCTATACGACTGCAATTGAGTCTGCTCCCTTAAGAAAAATATGGAAGAGTTCGTTACACTGCATGGAGCGTGGCGTTTCTCTATACAGTTTGGCTACAATGGTTCGCGGTCAGGTTTACCGTATTATGACCCGACTACCCCACATATACGGGGCATTCCCCTATGCACAATCTGGGGACGTGCCCGGCAGCAAATCAGCATCTCATCCAAGATGCCCGCTTGCAGTAACTTTTTTTTACATTTAACCCTTTGGGGAAAACATATTCAAACCTCTCCTCTGAAGTTGCAAAGCCATTTGAAACCAAACTTAGGTACAGTGGTCCATAGATGGTTATCTACAACAAAGTTGACAGTAAAAAAAAGATGGGAAATGGGGAATGTGTCAAAGAGACAACGATCCAAAGGGGAGTATTAACAACTCAAAGCCACCATAAGATCTTCAATGAACGGTGAGGAAACCCCACACCCAACTGCAGGTCGGAGTCGGCCCCCTAAATAAAGAGTAATCTAGTTTAACATCCTAGACTCCTGTAGACATGAAGTAAACTAAGTACGTCTGCATCCCTTATAGGATTAAACATCGTTTTAAAGGAATTTATTGGAGTATAAACGGGACCAATTCACTCACAAACAAATAAAAGTCCGAAGGACTTTTATGATATGTTTGTGAGTTACAAACTGGGAACTAAATTTTAACGTTGGACCCCAATTGTAAAATGCATACAAAGAACTTCTTTTTAAGAACCACTGAATTGCTTTAACCCATACTTGGCATTGATAATGCTAATGAGATGCTGACTAAGTATTTTTACTTAGGTGCCGATCCGTCATCGTATATGACCCACAGTATTGGACCCCATGGGAAATGCGCACAAAGATCTTCTAGAGAACTGCTGAATGGATTTAAATCAAACATGGCATGAATGATGCCTGTCAGGTGCTGACCAAGTATCACCAGCTGTGAACTTAATCTAACAGAAGAATTTCTTCTAGAGAACTGCTGAATAGATTAAAACCAAACTTTGCATACATGATGCTTATGAGAAGCTGACCAAGTGTTGTTTCTTCGGTGCTGATCCATCATACAACATAGCCTCCAGCAATGAATTAGACCCTAAGGGGTAATGCATACAAAGATATAATAGAAAACAACTGAATGGATTCAATTTAAACATTGCATAAATGAAACTTGTGAGATTTTGACCAAGTTTGTTACTTTGGTGCTGATCCGTCTTCCGACATGGCCACCAGTGGCAAAACTTAGTTTAACATAGGACCCCATGGGAAATTGGTAAAAAGATTTATTTTCTGCTCTAAAACTGCTTGAACAATTTCAGTAGAATTTTGATATGATAGTCCTTGGGTGACTCTCTTCAAAATTTTATGTTAAATAGCTGCCAGCAGGGAACGCAGATTAACATAGGCCCTTAAAGTTTGGAAACTGCATTCAAAAATCTTCTCTGAAACTGCTTGAACAATTTTAATTCAATTTTATAAAAAGTTTCTGATTTTTATGTACATACACCACAAAAGATGGACCATCAATTTGGAATTATAGTGCTGCATAGGACCCAGGTGAGCGATACAGGCTCTTGAGAGCCTCTTGTTTTAGTTTTATATTCACATTAAATGTCTTAAATTAACCGCTGTAACTGTTACGTCATAATGAAGGCCGGTAAAAACTGGCACTCAAACAGTGATTTGATATAATAGTCTAGTTAAAATTGGTCGATATAGCAATTTAATTGCCATGATAATATCAAAACACTCGTAAATAATTCCCACAGTCCATCGGAAGGAAACCCACAGAGTCAACTGGTCCACTCTGAAATCATATCACAGTCTAGTGAAATGCATATCTCAATATATAAGAGAAAAAAATGTGAATTAAAAGACGAAAATTTACACAGTGACATAGAAATATGCAATAAAGAATCAGTGACAAGATGTATCGTTTGGACGTATTCGAGAGATGTTTTTCTTTGTCACAAAAATAAATTGCGTAAGAAAAATACTCGGTTTCGAGTGGCAGGTTTCATCAAAACTTTAAGAATGTGTAAAGTAATCATTTGCTAACGTAATTGCAAAATTATAAATGTTTTGATAGTTAATGAACAACTATATTAAGACATAAAACATGTCGCTTTGAATGCAAGTTGTGGTATTTTTCTGTATATCCGCATAACGCCCACAGAAAACTCGTAAACAAGGATTTTCTGGCACACAGCTATGTATACTTTGAACATATGAGAGATAACGAACTAACATTTTGCAAAATATTAAAACCCTAAAAGCTAAGCCAAACAGAAAAAAAATACACACTTACGGTTAAATTTCACTGTTCGTAGATAGTTTCTAAAGATATCTTTTTAAGACCCCTTTTAACAAAGTTGAAAGATATGACATAGTTATTAAGTTTATGATTATTTCAATACATCTCGTATAAATACAATATAAGATCAGGAAACAAGCAAGCCCATCTTATGAAACCCCCGTCTCCATGTTGAGTTTAACACTTATAAAATGATGCATAAGTTCATGAAATTTTTCAATATATTTAACTGTTCCCGCCACAATATAGCTGAAATATTGCTTAAGTTGGCGTAAAACATCAATCAATCAATCAATCAATCATAAGTTCATGCTCTGTGTACTATTCATATAACAGTGATTTTTGCTCGATATGTTGAAAATAAAGAAAAAATATTTGTGATAAGATATATATAAGAGAAGTAAAAATAAATACATTCTAATTTGTATTGTATAAAAAATGATATAAAAAAAGAACTAGATTTTCAATTGCAAGTAATAGCCGATGACACCCCAGGCTACCAATTCGACGATTCCATCTCATTTGCAGAGTCAAAATCTACCTAGAAATCAATTTTCGTTGAAATTGGACAAAGTTGAACTTTTTACGTATTTAGACCGCCATCTTAGAAACGGCGTCCATTTAAAAATTTTTGTCGCATAGATTCTTTCCTTTCATCTTACTGAACATTTATACAAAGTATGAACTAATTCCTCCAAGCAGTTCCTGAGATATAGAATCCCCAATTTTTCAACCTAAATTGGCAGCCATCTTGGAAATGGCGGCCATTTCGAAAACTTTAAACTCACAACATATAACTTCAGATGGTGGTCCAACTTTGTGCAAAGTTTGAAATCAATTTATCCAGCCATTTAAGTAATACAATTCATGGCAGGTATATGGTTATTGGAAATTTAACCATGGGCTGGGCCTTTATATTCGAATTTAACCCTGAGCGTTAGCGAAGGGTTAAATTTACGAATATAAAGGCCCAGCCCATGGTTAAATGAAAATAACCATATACCTGCCATGAATTATTTCGATTCTAATATGACAGAAAACGGAATTTTCCGTTCTGAAGCGACCTTAAGAAAGACGGATTTCCCGTTTCCATTGACGTTACGCACGATGTTGCGTCTATGAACGTAACGTTGAATATTATAACTTTTTTGATAAATGCAAGTAACGTCGATTACTCTTGAATTATAATTATGATAAAACCTTTATTTCAATCTTTTTGATGTATTTGACAATAGAATATTAGCAATAATCCAACCATATGGACATGGCCAAATAAAAAAACGGGGACGTTTTACTTGTTTAATAGTGTAAATTGTGTAGGCTGTCCGTTTGCTTCACAATTTGGTGTTTCAGTGTACGTGGAATTTGTTTTCAAATACTGCATGCATAGGTGACAGACGGTTTTGGGGCTCTAAAATTCATGCCTTTAAAAATTAAACGTGAATAGTTTGAAAAACATATTGACATTTTCGCAAGTTTGACAAATTCACGCATAACTTCATATACCAATATTAGCATTATTATTTTTTTTACAAAAAGTTGTTTTTCGTATAAAAATATATTCCATGTTGATAAGCAAGAGCAAACACAATATTTTTTCATTCGTATGGGGGTATTTGAATGGAACATGATATAGTATGTTTAATACATTTATTTTTTTTTATATATTAAAATGCACTTGACTTCCATACTGTCTAAAATATCGGTCTGGCGTTGACTGTCAGAGGAGGAAAAGAAGAAAACTGCAAATGTTTTATAACATCCAAAATAATAATGCTCCAAGCTATCTTTGTAATTTAGTTCCCCCAAAAATCCAAACAACAACCTATTACCCCTTACGTAATGGAGAAGATATCATTATTCCCTTCTGTAGACTATCAAGTACATATGACTCTTTCTTTCCTTCAGTTATTCGCCAATGGAACGAATTAAGTCTTCCAATTCGCAATGTTAATTCCATTTCAAATTTTAAAATCGAACTTAGAAAACAAAACAATACTTATAAAGTCCCAGGTTATTATGGCACAGGCCCAAGGAAGCTGAATATAATATTAACACAGCTTCGATGCTCTGCTTCATTTCTTAATTATGATTTGTATAGAGTAAATATAATTTCTAACCCGTCATGCCGATGTGGTGCTGCACGAGAGGACTCCTGTCATTTCTTTTTTATTGTCCAAACTA
>MJUU01052443.1:13428-42492 GCA_002080025.1 Modiolus philippinarum
ACTCGGTAATGGGGAATTTTGTCGGTAAACCAGGATTACTGTACCGGTCGATAAACCTGCTTTACCGAAGTTTGTGTTAGTTCGGCGCTGTCAAACATACTTTACCACTCGGTAATGTAGGTTTAGCAATAAAAACACATATTAAGAAGCGAAGGTTAACATGTATTCAATTTCGGAAACCCCGATTACCGAGAACCTAGAAATGGTAGATTGTCACACGAGGTACATGTACTGTCACAGTGTAGACAATATTGTCACATTCGTAGCATGACAGTTCTGATATTGTTTTAAAAAATTGGGAGAAGCTGAAGACGCAGAAAAAGACTGCATCTTGCGGTTCTTAGGTACGGGTTTGAATTCCGTAGGATGCGATCGTCTTAGAAGAGACTCGGAAGGACAAAACACACTGCGTTTATATAGCCCATGCATAATTTGGGTCTTCATTTCTGGAAGGAAAATCGTTTAAGATATCTAAATAATTCATACGGAAATGGTTTCCTTTTTCCTTTTCAAATTTCATTAAATTAGTACCATTCATGTTATTTGACACGTTATTGTATTGTGTTCAGTGCTCTTTAAAGTTCGGAAAACTTAAGTCAACAATAACTTTATATGGTTGAAAACGTTACATACAACGTTATTTGGTAAAAATTGCCGTTGTGGACATTTCTTCTGGACAAACAATTTTCGGCCTAACTTTTTCTGTTGTGAACCGAATTAAAAACAACAAAAACATGATAATCTATGCGACAAACGTATGTCTAAAATGGTTTTATATTTTTGTTTTCATAAACGATGCAAAAACTATATAATCTTAAATTAAACACGCAACGTCGAAATCGCGGGAAAATCGACGTTGGACATTTTCATAGGACAAACAAAAAACGCTGTAAAATTTTAAAACCCTGTTGTTTCATAAAACCGATACAATATGGTAAAATTCACGAAAAATGTATTTTTATATATTAATTTTGTTACTGACTGATAAGCGATTCATATATCTTTTAACCTTTAGATTTGTCATCAGCTCAGGAAAGATCAAACGTGACAGGATTTGACACTGTAGTATTTTGTCTTGTTATCTCTCAATTTGCTTCCGATATCAAAATGATGCTTACCGCATCACTGTGACATCATATGGACCCACGATGCAAGATTTCGCAAAAATCCGTCGAAGATTTCTATTGTGTTATCATGTATGTTTGATTATATTTATTGATTGATGTTACGCGTGACAAGCATAATGTGAACGTATACCTAACTTAAACAACTTGGGTTTAATATTTTAATCCTTACAAACATATTTTTTTATGATTGGTATTGAATTTTTATATGTACAAGACTACAACCATATAAATATTAAGAATTCTCTTCGACCAATATACACTACCGTCGATTTTATTTACTAAAATTTATGAAATTTCTATGAAAACGCAACATCGTGCGTAACGTCATTGCTGTCTGTGTCTATGACGTCACAATACACAATCTGACGTTTTCAAACAGATGCAAGTTCAAAATCCAAATCGAGAACAAAATAATACACATTAACGTGTCTGAAAGGCATAATTAAACAACGGCAGTAGAATACTGCAGGAACAAAGGGGTGAAATTCACAAAATTCGAAGTCCAAAGACAAGGCAAAAACGAGAACACAGAAAACAATGACGTTAGACACAAAAACAATGACGTTAGACAGATACAAAGCACGGAACCAGAAATTACAACATTCAGAACAAAGGCACTCACAGAGTGAACTCCAGTGAAACTGAGAGTGACATCAGGTGCTCCGGAAGGGTAAGCATGTCCTGCTCTATTAACAGCACCCGTCACACTGTGAGTGATTCAATCCGGGAAAAATGTCAAAGTCGGTAGTCAAATCCGGGAAGACGTGAAATCTAGCTAAAAATGTCCACTTTCATTTTGGATACTGACACGTCATATCTTTCAATGATGCTATGGTGACGGCCATAGATTTTCTTGAGGGATGAAATTAACAAAGGCTGAACAAATCCCTGACTAAGCTACTTTTTGGACAGTGTTTTTGCTCTGTTCAAAAAATCACTGTACAAACTACAAGCTCGACAGTAACGAATCAACTGTGAAATGTACACTCCATAGGCTGGAGAGGTAGGTATATTGCTGCTAAGAAAGGGAAAGTTCACAATAGGGAAATTAAAATCATCACGCTTGTCATATAGCTTAGATTTCAAACGTCCATCTTCGTCAATATACAATAAAAGATCTAGGTACGAAGCTGAAGTAGGTGTTTCAGTAGTTGTTTCTTTAATTTCAAGCTCATTTGGATAGATCTGATGTCAATAATCCTTAAATTTAGGATTATTAAGAGAAAGTACATCGTCTATGTAGCGGAAGCTGAAATTTAAGGACTGGGCTAAATGTTTTTGTTTTCTTTGATTAAGCCCTTGTAAAAACTTGGCCTCGTACGAGTAAAGGAAAAGTTATAAAATAGGCTTAACGTTTATTTCTTTCACAAACTAAGACAAACAAATTTTAAAAAAATGGTTGTCTTTCTTCCATTTCACTCTTATTCCGACACCATTTGCGCATGTGCGAAGTATACGGTTATCGAGTATTATACTGGTTGACGATTAACTAGAGCCATGTTAGAATTCAAAATAATCGCGCAGACAAAAATTATTGGAAGAAGAAAAAGAATAACCAGTAGAAATGTAGCATAACATGTCACCCCAACGTTGTTTGTGGTGGCATAATTAAACAATTTTAAGAGAAAAAAGCTAGAAAACTAAAAATACATATCAATAAAACGTTTTATTCATAACTTATGAACTTTTGTTTTATTCGCATTTGTGAGAACTTAAGAGTCGAAAAGCAGAGTGAAGAGACACGAGTCACCCCAGCCTCTCACAATTGACGGCACATAGTTAACTTGCAGACAAAATAATTGAAACTTGAAATACAAGTCCGATACACTTTGTCCCATGGTGATGATTTCTGCAATTAGGTAAGGGAATGGTCATTATTTAATTAATATAGTCGGTGGGTTGTGTTTGCATAACCCCTGTAAAGGATTTATTTATTTATCTAAAAATATGTCACTACTTACTTATTTTTCCACCTGATTTGTCTTAATATATCATGGACTTCGGCTCTTGACAACTGTGTTCCGTAATTTTGTTATAACCCCAATTTCTCTACTCCCTGTTATGACAAGTGTCATGCTGTGCAGTCACAAATCCTCTCTTCTTTTGTCGATCTGTTGACTCTGTAATTCATTCCGTGCATTGTTCAATGATGTTACGCAGAACAAATATTTGATCGGTTCAGCTTCTACCTTTTCTTAATCCTTTTTGTTTTTCCCTCAGACATTCATCAGTTGCTCTGTCATTAGCTGATTTTGGTTTTTGGTTTTCTATTTAGATCCTTTTTGTAATTTGATCTCTCTCAGCTTTTACACATTTTTCGGTTAATGGATTTGCACATGTTTTGATTTGATCTGCTCTGAATGCACATATGCAGAAACTATATTCACAGTAACTTCGGTATTTTGTTATATGCTACCACTTGACCGATCGATGTCTCTGCTGGTGGACTGTTAGTCCCCGAGGGTAACCAACCTAGTAGCCCACAGGCACTTGTTTCATAAAAAAAAATGTCAGTCCCTCCCCTGACATTTTTTTATGAAACAAGTGCCTGTGTAGAAGCCAGTACTTCGGTTCTGGCCCGAAAAAAGATTTTATTTGAAAATTTGCAATATGCAAGAAAATTTTGTTAAAAACTAAGAAGTATATCCCTCTTTCATAGCTCTGCCTTGAACTGATTTTGGCTTTTCTATTTAGATCCTATAATTGGTTATTTGTTCTCTATCAGCATTTTTACATATTTCGAGGTTTATATGGATTTCCAATATTTTGATTTGATCAGCACTGAAGAGAAATAAGTTGCCGAAATGCGCATATGCAGAAACTAAATTCACAGTTACTTCGGTATTTTGTTGTTTGCTGTAGGAATTCTGATGATAATTATCTTGCCTAGAATCTGGCTAGGTATAAACAGTAGAGGAACACATCACCAGTTATATCCTACCTTGATAGTTACTTCACCTCTTTGTCACCTCTGTTTCGCATACATTCTTTAAACTGTTCTGACTTTGTGCTCAATTCTTTCAGTTTGATATTGTGCCTTTTTTTATAGTGTTGCACGTGGTTGGTGTAAGTCACTTTTTCTTCAATGTGTTGGTTTTATAACCATTGCAGTTCTTACTGGTATTACGATATATGTCTCATGTTCAGGTTTTCTCATGTGTTGTTGATATCATAGTTATCGGTTAGTTCTGTTTTTATGATTGGTGATAAAGAACTCCTGCAGTTCTCTTGTCTTCAAATTTGTCAGGTCAGTGTCAAAACGTTTATTGCATGGTTTTATTTTGCCTGTACTTCTCAGCATTAGATCCACTTGGGCATTGACAACGTGATGGCGATATTTATAGATAACCAAGTGTCTCATGAATGCAGAAAATGTACAGTAATTGTCCTGTTAGAATCCAAAAAATTCACCGAGACTTTATCACTCTTTTACACTGGACATTAACGTCGTCTTTTACCCTCACTTACACTCGGGGTAAAATTATCAAGACTGCATAAATTGCCATCCCTGTAAAATAAACTAGAATTCTTAAATATTTATTTGTCAGGCTAACGTACATAGAAGACCAAAAAATAATAAAGAGTAACCAAATGGATCAGAATGGAAGTACATGTAGACGTGCATGTAATTTTATCACCAGTTGAAAAACAACCGTAAATAGAATCTCTGTTTTGTATCTTCTATACAGTACACATATCATTGTATTGGAAGTCTTATTTTCAACAATACAGTAAAAATGTCAAGTTTTTGCCAAAAAACATAAAAATGTAAATTCTACAGCGGTTGTCAGTTTTATGTCGTAAACTTGTACACATATATAGCCCATAGTGACTTAGTAGACTGACCACAGGATATTATCTTTAGGTCCTCCCACTGAAGGTTACTGATCTACAATAAAATTTCATTTGTATTCCATTGTCTCCCTACCGAGAAAAAATTGGTCCTGCCACAATAAATTTTATTGTCGTTTTGCAATATATTTTTTTAGCGCTTAAACTTTCAAATAAATGCTTTATTCGAAAATTTCTTGATCATTTTTGTATAGATTTAAAAATGTTTTCTACGCTGATGAGACGTAAGTTGTGGAACTGCGCATATGCAGAACCTAAATTCACAGTAACCTCGGTATTTTGTTGTTCCTCTATATTAACCAATCAAAACTTGCAGATCGACAACAGCAAACAAAGAATTTGTTAAAGTTGGTAAGAATATGAATGCCAACCTATTTGTCCTACAGCTTGGATGTAAAATTCATGACTATGTGTAGCATATTTTTGGACTTAAACTGATGCTACACTGAGTCTCTAATTTCAGGACTAGACCTACGGTCATTTTTACCATCAAGATAGAATAAGGCGTTCCATGATCCCCTCTATTTTTTATAGTTTATATTGCGACCATCCAGCACTATCAAAAATGCTAACCATAACCCCCTATGTTATTCCAACCCCCTCAGTTCATAAATAATGACAAAACCCTAAAATATAAACCCTATATAGATACTGTGACACTTTATAATACTTGTCTACACTACTGAACAAGGACATCGTTAACAAAAATATCATTTTGTTTAAAATAAAAAAGGTAGGAATTGTTCTAAAAACAAATGTTAATTAGGTAATTCACTGAAAAAAGGCGAAAATAATTACTTGTTAATGTTTTGTGTTATGGTTATAAAATAATTAGAGAATTATTATACTTTCTTGCACAATGAAGTTATTGAATGTCCGAGCAAATTGGTAGTATTTTATTAATAACTTTTCAGAGTTAGACTTTGTGGTATTTTGTATAATCAGAAATTTTTCATAGATTATAAAACTTGCAGGTTTTCTTTTTTTTGATCAAGTTTTAAACTTGTGTACAATAGTATCCAACTGTGATCAACAGTGATAAAAGTAAATTACTAAGGTTAGACAAAGTACCTAGAAATAATAGATTTTGTAATTTAAAAGATTACATTGAAGATGAGATGCCTTTTGTATTAAGACGTCCTATCAGGGTTTCAGGCCATAAGTCATAAAACTGTATTATTCCAAAACCTTCAGTGTTCAGATATGAGCAATACAGGACTTTCGAGGGGTGTGGATAACCATCGAGTTCGAGGTCGAGTTACAGTTCGAGTTCGAGTTACAGTTCGAGTTAAAGTTCGAGTTACAGTCCGATTTAAAAGCCGAGTTAATTCTAACTCGAATTGTTGTTTTTCTATTACCATATATCGAGTTACGTTTCGAGTTAGCGTTAAGATTCGAGTTAAAGTTCGAGAAGTTTTTTTTCGAGTTACAGTTCGAGTTAAAGTTTGAGTTACAGTTCGAGTTAAAAGCCGACATAACTTTAACACGAACTGTAACTCGAACTCTAACTCGAACTCGAACTCGTAGGTTATCCACACCCACTTTCGAGATAGGAATGCTTTGAAATTGAAGGTAGGGTGCCTCAAATACCAGTGATCGGGAATTACTTGATTCCTTACCTATTCAATAAAAATATATCTCCTTGTTGTGTAAATCTAGTTTTTACAACGAGAACTAAGTTGATTGTGAAATTTCTCACATCAAGTTTAATAAATTTTGCAAATGTTTGAAAACGATGCTTGTCCAGTTTTTAAACATAACTTCATAATCAACGTGTTTAAGTCTCTAATGACATAATGTATAAAACACCGAATAGATTTGGTGAGAAATTTCCTCTCGAGAGATGAGAAATTTTTTTATCACATCGGTCAGGCGTTAGATAAATTTGCTAGAAATAAGACAAGAGGCTCTCAAGAGCCTGTATCGCTCACCTGGCCCTTGATTAACATAGACATTTTATGTTAATGAGCCCATATATATAGTTAAACTATAAATCCAATATCCCTAATTAGTTAAAGGGGAGAAGACCTCTGTTAGTGTTTCCCATGTGGTCCAATGTTAAACAATGTTCCCTGCTGGCAGCAATCTTGGATAAAGTGTGAACCTAAAAAAACAGTTTTCTTTTCAGGGTCCCACATAAAGACTATTTTGACCAAGTTTGGTTCCATTGGCTAAGTAGTTTCAGAGGAGATCTTTGAATGTGTTTTCCCTTAGGGTCCAATGTAAAAACTAAGTTCCCCGCTGGTCGCCATGTTGGATATCGCGCTGACCTGAAAAACACCTTTTTTCAAGGGACCACTCAATAACTATTGCGGCCAAGTTTTGTTCCAATTGGCTCATTACATTCAGAGCAGAAGATCTTTGAATGTGTTTTCCCATAGGGTCCAATGTTAAATCTATGTTCCCCACTGGCGGCCATGTTGGATATAGTGCAATCCTGAAAAACACCTTTTTTGCAAGGAACCACCTAAGGACTATTGTGACCAAGTTTGGTTCCAATTGGCTCAGTAGTTTCAGAGAAGAAGATCTTTGAAAGTGTTTTCCCATAGGGTCCAATGTTAAAACTATGTTTCCCTCTGGCGGCCATCTTGAATATCGCGCTGACCTGAAAAGCACCTTTTTTGCAAAGGACCACCTAAGGACTGTTATGGCCAAGTTTGGTTCCAATTGGTCCAGTAGTTTCAGAGGAGAAGATCTTTGAATGTGTTTTCCCATAGGGTCCAATGTTAAAACTATGTTCCCCGCTGGCGGCCATGTTGAATGTAGTGCGATCCTGAAAAACACATTATTTGTAAAGGACCACCCAAAGACTATTGTGACCAAGTTTGGTACCAATTGGCTCAGTAGTTTCAGAGAAGAAGATCTTTGAAAGTGTGTTCCAATAGGGTCCAATGTTGAAAATATTTTCCCCGCTGGCGACCATCTTGGAAATTGCACTGACCTATAAAAACACCTTTTTGTTAAGGACCACCCAAGGAATATTGTGGCCAAGTTTGGTTCCAGTTGGCTCAGTAGTTTCAGAGAAGAAGATCTTTGAAAGTGTTTTCCCATAGGGTCCAATGTTAAACTATGATCCCCGCTGGCGGCCATCTTTGAAATTGCACGATCCTGAAAAACACCTTTTTTGTAAGGGACCACCCAAAGACTTTTGTGGCCAAGTTTGGCACCAATTGCATCAGTAGTTTCAGAGAAGAAGATCTTTGAAAATGTTTTCCCATAGGGTCCAATGTTAAAACTATGTTCCCCGCTGGCGACCATCTTTGAAATTGTGCGGACCTAAAAAACACCTTTTTTGTAAGGGACCACCAAAGGACTATTGTGGCCAAGTTTGGTTGCAATTGGCTAAGTAGTTTCAGAGAAGATCTTTGAAAGTGTTTTCCCATAGGGCCCAATGTTAAAATTATGTTTCCCGCTGGCGGCCATCTTGGAAATCGCGCAGACCTAAAAACACCTTTTTTGTAAGAGACCACCCAAGGACTATTGTGGCAAAGTTTGGTTCCAATTGGATCAGTAGTTTCAGAGAAGAAGATCTTTGAAAGTGTTTTCCCATAGGGTCCAATCTTAAATCTATGTTCCCCACTGGCGGCCATCTTGCAAATTGCGCGATCCTGAAAACACCTTTTTTATAAGGGACCACCCAAAGAATATTTAGGCCAAGTTTGGCACCAATTGGCTCAGTAGTTTCAGAGAAGAAGATTGAAAATGTTTTCCCATAGGGTCCAATATTAAAACTATGTTCTCCGCTGGCGGCCATCTTGGAAATTGCGCGAACCTAAACAAAACACCTTTTTTGTAAGGGACCTCCCAAGGTTTATTGTGGCCAAGTTTGGTTGCAATTGGCTAAGTAATTTCAGAGAAGAAGAAGAAAGTGTTTTCCCAAAGGACTAATGAGGCCAAGTTTGGTTTCAATTGGCTCAAAGGACTAATGTGGCCAAGTTTGGTTTCAATTGGCTCAGTAGTTTCAGAGGAGAAAATCTTTGAAAGTATTTTCCCATAGGGTCCAATGTTAAAACTATTATCCCCACTGGCGGCCATCTTGGATATAGCGCGGATCTGAAAAAACAACTTTTTTGCAGGGGACCACTTAAGGACTATTGTGGTCAAGTTTGGCTTTAATTGGCCCAGTAGTTTCTGAGGAGAAGATCTTTGAAAGTATTTTCCCATTGGGTCCAATGTTAAAACTATGATCCCCGCTGGCGGCCATCTTCGATATAGCGAGGATCTGAAAAACAACTTTTTTGCAGCGGACCATCTAAGGACTATTGTGGCCAAGTTTGGTTTCGATTGGCCCAGTAGTTTCAGAGAAGAAGATCTTTGAAAGTATTTTCGCATAAGGTCCAATGTTAAAACTATGATCCCGCTGGCGGCCATCTTGGATATAGCGCGGATCTGAAAAACAACTTTTTTACAGGGACCATCTAAGGACTATTGTGGCTAAGTTTGGTTTCAATTGACTCAGTAGTTTCAGAGGAGGATATCTTTGAAAGTGTTTCCCATAGGGTCCAATGTTAAAACTATGATCCCCGCTGGCGGCCATCTTGGATATAGCGCGGATCTGAAAAACAACTTTTTTGCAGGGAACCATCTGAGGACTATTGTTGCCAAGTTTTGTTTCAATTGGCCAAGTAGTTTCTGATGAGAAGACCTTTGAAAGTTTTTTCCCATAGGGCCCATTTTTAAAACTATGATCCCCGCTGGCGGCCATCTTGGATATAGCACGGAACTAAAAAACAACTTTTTTGCAGGGGACCATCTAAGGACTATTGTGGCCAAGTTTGGTTTCAATTGGCCCAGTAGTTTCAGAGGAGAAGATCTTTGAAAGTATTTTCCCATAGAGTCCAATGTTAAAACTATGATCCCCGCTGGCGGCCATCTTGCATATAGTGCGTATCTGAAAAACAATTTTTTGCAGGTGACCATCTAAGGACTATTATGGCCAAGTTTGGTTTCAATTGGCCAAGTAATTTCAGAGGAGAAGATCTTTGAAAGTATTTTCCCATAGGGTCCAATGTTAAAACTATGATCCCTGCTGGCGGCCATCTTGGATATATAGCGCGGATCTGAAAAAACAACTTTTTTGTAAGGGACCGTCTAAGGACTATTGTGGCCAAGTTTAGCTTTAATTGGCCCAGTAGTTTCTGAGGAGAAGATCCTGGAAAGTATTTTCCCATAGGGTCCAATGTTAAAACTATGATCCCCGCTGTCGGCCAACTTGGATATAGCATGGATCTGAAAAACAACTTTTTTTGCAGGGGACCATCTAAGGACTATTGTGGCCAAGTTTGGTTTCAATTGGCTCAGTAGTTTCAGAGGATAAGATCTTCGAAAGTATTTTCCCATAGGGTCCAATGTTAAAACTATGATCCCCGCTGGCGGCCATCTTGGATAAAGCGCGGATCTGAAAAACAACTTTTTTGTAAGGGACCATCTAAGGACTACTGTGGCCAAGTTTGGCTTTAATTGGCTCAGTAGTTTCTGAGGAGTAGATCTTTGAAAGTATTTTCCCATAGGGTCCAATGTTAAAACTATGATTCCCGCTGGCGGCCATCTTGGATATAGCGCGGACCTGAAAAAAAACAACTTTTTTGCAGGGGACCATCTAAGCACCATTGTGGCCAAGTTTGGTTTCAATTGGCCCAGTAGTTTCAGAGAAGAAGATCTTTGAATGAAAAGTTTACGCCGGAAAGACGACGGACGACGGACGAAAAGTGATGGCAAAAGCTCACCCTGGCTTTAGCCAGTTGAGCTAAAAAGTACTTATTTACCTCAAGTATAAGTAACTAAAATTTTTTAGCTCACCCGGCCCTTCGGGGAATAGAGCTATTGCCATCGGTTGGCGTCCGGTGGGTGTTCTTTGGCATCATCGTCGTCGATGTTATTTTTTTCAAAGATTTTCTCCTGTACCAATAACAAGCAAACTTAGCAGTAATCATTACCAGAGAACGTGCTTTCAAGTTTGTGATTACTAAGCGGCAACATTTCCCGCGCTGATAGTAAAAATAGAACATACGAGTAAATTGAACCACTTAAATAATATCAACCAAATTTGATTGCAATAGTCATTGGATTGTCTTCTTCAAAGGTAATGATTGTTATGTTCCTCAGTATTTCATCCTTATGGTCGCCAGTTAGGAAAAAAATTTAACATATGACCCTATGGTAAATGCGATCATTGATCTTCTTCTCCTAAACCACTTATTATAGTTACTTTTAAACAAATTTGATCACAATAGGGCCTCAGTTAGTGGATAATTCCCTTCAAAGTTAGTGATTTTTATGTTCCTACCTCATCCAAGATGACCACCAGTGAGGAAAATAGTTTAAAGTAAGACCCTAGGGGACATGCATTCAAAGATATTCCTCTCATGAACCACTGAAACAATTTAAATCAAATTTGATCATAATAAGCATTGGATTGTCCGGTTCAAAATTTGTAATTTTTATGTTCGTACCCCATCCAAGATGACCGCCACTGGGAATTTAATATAGTTAAACATAGGACCCTATGAGAAATGCATTCAAAGATCTCTTGTATCGCGTTGACAATTTTAACGAAATTTTATCATAAACGTTGGTTTGCGCAACTTCAAAGTTTGTGACTAGTGGGCAACAAACTTAAATATAGGACCCTATGGAAATGCATTCAAAGATCTTCTCTTGAACCACTTGAACATTTTAGCCAAATTTGATTATAATAGGCCTAAGGTTGTCCCTTCAAATTTTGTGACTTTGATGTTCCCACATCATCCAAGATCAGAACATAGTTAACATAGCAATGCATTCAAAGGTAATCTATTCTGGACCCCTTGAACAATTTTGATTAATTTTGATCATAAAAATCCATGGGTGGTCAACTGTAAGTTGGAGATTTTTTTCCTACATCTTCCAAGATGGCCGCCAATATTTCAATATCTTTTCCTTAGAGGCTGGGGGCCTGGGTTGCCGAGTGGTTAAGGTAGTTCTACTACCTGTGCAACCACTGTAGTCTATCACCACTGCGGTGTGAGTTCGCAACCGCGTTGTACATTACAGAATTACAATCGTAAGTGATAGGGTAAATCAGTTGTGTGAAAACCTGCCCAAGGTCGGTGATTCTCTCCGGGTACTGACCGTCATGAAATAGCTGAAATACTGCTGAAAGTGGCGTTAAATCCCATATCAACCAATCAATCAATCTTAGAAGCTGTAACATCTGGTAAACTCATTATCTGGATGGTCTTCTGGTAACGATGAACAAAACAAGTCAACTAATGAGCACTATAGGGTCGTGTAACGTATTGATTTGTGCGTAATTATAAGAACTTTGTCGGTGACACAAACTCTAAAGTTCCTCGAAAAGTTCATAAAATTCATATATGCTGCCATGAAATAACGAATTGATACGTTAAAGAGTCCTTATAAACTTCTTGTTTGCCCAGCTTCTATCCAACCATTGTGGAAGTTGGTCGATAGGTGGGGGTACCTAGCGAAACTTTTATTTTATATGTATTCATACTTTCATGTTGTTTAATAATAGAAGATAAGGGTCGGGTCGTTTTTGTGAGTTTGTTGGAGAATATTGTATTTAAGTCTAACGGCATTCGACATTTGCGCAAAAGGGTAGGACATTTGCGCAAAAGAAAAGAGGACATTTGCGCAAACGAAAAGTGGACATTTTCCCAAACGATAACTGAATTCTTTTTTAATATTTTTACCCAATTGCGCATATAATGTTTTCATATGTCCTCTTCCGTAGGTATTAGCTGGACCCTTTCCGTTGTCGCCTACTCACCACGGGAAGGTTGAAGTAAGATTCTGAGCAGGATATAGTTCGTAGATCGTAAAATTTATTAAGTCTCTCAAATATAAATCTTTAAAAAACGTAAAACTGGCACTATTTTATACAGTTTAAAAATCTATTTACAGGTCTGTTTTACTGAGCTTTGAATTTATGACCCTTAGTGGTAATTATATATAATAAAGTGCAGTCGCGATATTTCATCATTGCTGTATTTGCGAAAGGTTTCCAAGAGACTTTTAACTTTATCCTTTTCAAATTCTAATAAGTACAGCCTCATCATTGGTGTATCTTATTATTTTGATGAAGCTGATCGTCTGTTGCTCGAATATGGTTTCCAAAAAACCCCAAATCTTTCATCATATTGCATACTTGCTTTATAGAGGTACAATATGTAATTTGCGCTTACGGGCCATTCTCAGAAAATATTCATATTCTTGTACTTTTACTTTTTCTAAGCGTTAGAAAACGAAATATGAGTTAAATGCTTACCATAAGTTTAAACTGGAAAACAATGCAATTAAGTATGAATTGTATAGCAATAACGACAGAGGTCGAAATATACCCTAAAATGGCCAAATCATGGTGTTGGTGGGCACATTTTGAGTTTTAAAAGTGACATGGTTGGCTCAATTTCTGAGTTTTTGAAATGAAAACAAGTTCAATATCCAAGAAATGTGTAATTTGACCACACATCAAAATCAAAATTTAGTTGTGTATGTAAATCATAAGTTATAGCTGTTGAAAGGTCTGTCCCAATTTGCACAGTCCATGGTGTTACTAAAAATAATATCGCCATGTAAGAGTTAACGTTTGTTGAATAGTGAATTCAGCCATTGTAATTGATAACGTAATTTGAATTTGTGTCCATGGTGTGCATGCAATAATTCGTTTGTTCATCAGTAATTTGTATTTTCATGATACCAAACTTTCTAGTTGTTTTTTGTGCAAACCAGAAGCCAAAAGGTGCAGTGATTCTCTTTGAATAGACCTAAATATAGCCAGTAGGTCCTTAGTGTTACTGTCCTTGGTGGAACTGGTATAAAAGTAACACCGTGGAATGTTTTTGTAACGCCATGGAAAATAATTCCTTAAATTTGTATTTTCCGTTTACAAATGTAATACTTAGATTCAAATTCTTTTGAAATCAAATATAAAAAGATGCGAGCACTGACTTCAGAACAAAATATCGTGTAAATCAGTATTTCTTTCTAATTTTCATGGAAAGGCAACACCATGGACGCAAAAGGTAACACAATGGACGCAAAAATAGTAACACCACTGACAAACATATGTATTATTAACTTATGTTTGTCTTAAAATACAAATGATACTTCGCGAATTTTGTTGGATTGTGTATGATTCATAATTATGTATAAAAAATCATTGTTGAAAACATCATATTATTTGTTTAATAGTGGACACGAGGTAACACCATGGACCATCGTATTTTGACTTGCTGCTATAGGCATTTTCATAAGAAAAAAATAACATGGTGAACACGAATTTGAGTTCTTGAGCTGGGCAGTTCTACAGCATACGTTAACACCATAGCATTTTTGCATGGAATAACATGGCTAAAATGCAATAGGAACAGAAAAGAATTGCATTGAAAATCACGCGAACTTAAAAGCCCATAGTAATTTAGGTCATAGCAGAACACAGCACATTTGCCCCCGATATTTTGGTTAATATTAGGCCTTGTACACTTCTTTTGAACTGTCGTTTTGGTTTATCTCTTTGGCGAGGGTTGCGGTTTAAGCAAACGGGTGCGAGTTTGTGTCTTTTCGTTCCAGGGTTAATTACGCGCTGATATACAGGTGACAAGGCAAAACATATTTGTAGAGACTTTGTCTCATGTGCATTTAGTTTATTAAAGGAAACCATACAGTCAAACAAAGAACAGTGATAAAGACAGATATAAAGATGTACAGACATAAAAGTAGATGAAAAGGGACATTGACGAAAAACACAGACATTTGGATACTAATGTATATACTGACATTTTAACACAGTTACAACAATAGTAATGCAGTTTCCGAGCAGCAAAGGACATGCATCATACGGAAAGACAAACTAACAAATTTTGGTGTCTTTGTAAGGTCCTGTGTAAATTATGTCAATTTCCTGTGGAAATTTATCGCATATTGTGTAATATTAATCAAACAAGTACAGAAGTAGATGCAGGTAGACAAACAAGATCCCAAAGTAGGAAGATGTAAGGAAATACAAACATACAGATAGATGACTCGACAGACCGTAAATGGATTGAATGATATATTACATACATGATGATGTGTAAAAACTGATTTTAAAAAACTGTCCTGATTTTCAGTACCTCTCTTTAATATACTGAGCAAGAAAAACAAAAACAATACAGATAGAAGGACTGACATACGGTCGAAAAAATCGAACCCTATTTAAAATTTTACGAAAACCTCATTTAGAAACAAACTCTAGAACAGCAAAAAAAGTTTGGATGATGATTTCAAATCGAAAGTCATATGGAATGGGACAGTTTAACATGTCACGGAAGAAGAGTTGAAAACGTTTCGTCCTTGATGTAACAAAAAGATCAGTGGTGTTACCATGTGAAATATTGAAGTAACATTTGCACAAAAGTTTTCTATATTCGTCTTTTTTCATTGTCTATTAATTTTTTTAAAAAATGCGTATAATGAGGGTGGAGTTCAACTAAATAAAGGTATATTTATTAAAACTTTACTTTGTAAACACTTAAAATACTTTTTATGTCCTTGGCATTACTAAAGCCGTCCATGGTGTTACCAGTGCTTCTCGGTGATTGACTAACTGTATAACTAATCATACAAAAATAACTAAAATATGAACATAAAATGGTTCTTCTGTAAAAACCTGGTTCACTTGGTACATATTTTGCTGTCTCATTAAGGATTAAAATCAAAATATCTGACTTGAATGTCTTTGGTGTCACCTTATCTGTCCATTGCGTAACTTTAATGTCACTGGTGTTACCATGATAGTATTATCGATAAGTCGTAAGGTCCACTTGAAGAGTGCTGTGACATTTTTGTACTCTCGGTGAAAAAACATTGCATGTCTTGTTATTTCATACTTTATTCAGAAGTGGTAATGTTATTTGTGGTGCACAGAATAATGAAATGACATTTTAAGCGCATACAGATCTACAAATTGGAATCCAAATACCATAAAACCTATTATTTCAGAGTATTTTTAATGTTGCGGGAATATCTGAGTTGTTACTTCGGTTATTTTTGTTTTCTTTTAGTAGTAATTTATAACTGTTAATCAGTTACACCATGGACAGCAACATTGGCCCTACCAATATGATTTTGTATATATTTTATTACCCCCAAGTTGTTCCCATTGCATAATTTTGCTTTATATATATAATATATATTTTATTTTGAAACTACCCCCTTACATTGGGGGCACCATTCGTCAGGGTATTAACGAAGTTGCGTCAATTCATATAAAGTAAAAAATGTACAAATGTTAAACAAATATGTATATATACAGTAAAAGTCTACATAATTATATACGATAAAAGTCAGTTTTAAGTCAGTGGTAAAACTTCAGGAATATAAAACTATTCATTCAAATTTGATAAACTGTTTCTTATGTTAAAACATTCGGCAAGATGCGATTTACCATTTACATCATAAAAATAACCAACATTTTCATTAAAAACATACCATAGATCACCTATAATAAATTGCCTTGCAAAACTGGCAGACGTCAAAGTTTGGTGAAAAATGTGATTGCTATATTTCAAAATTCTTGATCTGAAATATGCATCTTTTATGAGAATGACCTTAACGGGCGTATAAGTAACAAAATGTAAGTAAAAATCATTTGTGCAAACGTCCACTTTTCCTTTGCGCAACTGTCCACTTTTCATTTGCGCAAATGTCCATCGCCCAAGTCTGAAGCTGTTAAACAATGTCTACTCTTTATGCTTATTTTTTTTTACGAAATTAAAATTTTCGAGCATAGCAAGAGTTATCGTTACTTTCCTTATTCTTTTCTTACCTCCTTTTTCAATCATTTGATTTTCAGGGGGGGGGGGCGATTTTGTAAATAAATTATATAAGGTTGATGCCAGTGAAAATAAATATTATAATCCTACTTCTCATGAAAATAATTTAATTCTGATTTGAAAGGAATAATTTTGTTGTTGCAAATTCAAATACATAATTTGATGCGATATATTTGGTGAAAATAAATAATTTGTTCGAGATTTTCATGAAAATAAATCATTTTTCTGGGCAAGAGAACTTAAATCATATTTCCAACCATGAATCAAGGGGGGGGGGCAGGAGGGGATCTGATCCCCGGAATCCCGACTTCATTTTTTTCTAAATCCCGAAATCCCGAACTACAAAGAAACTTAAAGACTGATGAAATCCCGATTCCCGGTGAATAAATTTCTCGAAATCCCGGACTTAATCATAAAAATCCCGAAATCTCAGGCTTAAAAACATCCAATCCCTACATCCCGAAAAAGGTCCTGCCCCCCCCCCCCCCAATCAACCATGGAATCCCGTAAAAGGTTACCCCCTCCCTCTTTTTCCTTCAATATGCGGCTCTTTTTTACTTATTGCAAGCTGACAGAATTTGAGAATTTTATCACATTTTGTCTCCTATAATATATTTTTTTTCTGAAAATAACGGTTTAACAGAAAACGGGAAAAACCAAGAAAAAGGTTATTTATAGCCATTAAGAACGTCATCGTTAGTCTAGAGGAGTACCGAAAAATAACGTGGCGATGACTGACTAAAGTGATGATGTGCTTGGTGGATGAGAACACGAGAATATGGTAGGTTTTACGTACTTGAGACTGTTAAATTAAATTATTTTTTGTACTAGAATTTTTCATTAGAACATTGAATTACAACAAAATTTATTTGTTCAAAAGAATCCATGTGGATGTTGTGTGTGTGTGTGTGTGTGTGTGTGTGTGTGGGGAGGGGGGGTTACCAAACTCAATATAGTATCCTTATGTGTGTGTGCACAGATTTGTTGACGAGTACAACATGAAAAACTAAAATATAACAATAAGATAATCATACAAAAAGGTCATCGATGTGGATAAAATGCCAAAAATAACTGATAACATTGACCTCGAGTTCATCTGTCACTTGTAGGTCATACTGATAAACACCATTAGGGACATATACATATATTAATCCAGTGTTGCTGGAATACATCTAACGACAATATTATCAGGTGACTAGGATTTGTATGGTATCTGTAGTCACTAAATGACTTTTGGAGTTTTAGACCTATTTGTAGTGTAACAGGAGCCCGGGAACAGGAGGGGGTCAGGGATCGACCAGATAATTTGACCTCCTGGGCAGTGTAGTGGCATATACTTCGCCCCTGGTATCAGTAAATGGCTGAACATAAGAATCCGAACATTTCGAATACTTATTTACATATGTACAATATTTCAACATGAACAAAAAGCAAGAGAAAATCCAAATAGAAAACTAACTTTTAAACCAAAAGAAAGCATTTTAAACTTGAACAAATTACAGACCTGTCAAGTTTTGAAAATACGAAATATTTTATTTGTATCAACACATTTTCGATAAATGGTTATAACACAACTAACAACAACATAAAAATACCAAGACATGAGTGGTTCAAAACAATATGATTCAATAAATGACAATGTATGAATATACAATTATAGAAATCTGGGGTGGTAGTGACTTTTATGTGTAATTAATAACAATTTGTAAGGTCAATGAAAAGAAGGGGTTTACTCTTGTTACTTTTTTATTGATAAATTCAATAATTGCCTTAAGCACTACTAAAGAACTACTGTTTAGTATCAAATACAGTTTGTTTTCAGTCAAATAATTAAAATTTTTAAATTCGCATTTCAACTTATTGTTTAACTCTTGCCTGTATATGTTATATTGGGGCAATGTATGAAAAAATGTATTTCATCTTCGACTTGCCCACTTTCACATTTAGTACAAAGTCTTGCATTTTGGGGGATATATAAATTGTCTCGCGTGAGATTTGCCAAAATTGTCAAAGATCAAAGGCCTGAAAAGATAGGCCAAATATGGTAAATGATTTTTATATGTTAAGATGTGGACCAATGAATGTCATGAATTGTATCTGTTCATGAAATAAAACACGCAAAGATTGTTGCTATTCGGTTACAGCAATTTATGGCGTGACAGATGACTGGGATTGCGTGCCGTAAATGGCCGTTTACAGTGGGAGATGACCCATGTTAGATCCCCATCTACTAAATATGCATACGACCTCATTTCCACCGGGTAAATGACCCACCAAAAGTGTTGATTTTGTGTCACAGCAATAGTCCATAAGTAAATGAAGACCATGGCGGAGTTAAAATAATGCGACCTTTTTTGCTTCTCGTACAATAGAAATTTCAAGACGTTTCTATTTGTAAATATTTATATAACAGTAACTGATGTATACGGCAATATTGTAATTTATAGACTGCCCGAGAGCCATGGTATGGACCAGAGGAATGATATGGCCCAAGCCGAAGGCGCGGGCATATCATTTCTCTGGTCCATAACATGGCCTCGAGGGCAGTCTATTTACGATATTGCCCTATACATCAGTTACTATTGTGTTTATTGCATTGAATAAATCGAATAAATGACATTGTTTGTTTTTTTCGTTTGAGAGTGTTTAAAAGCGAAACGTTTTTTTTCTATTTTATTTATTTTCAAAATGAAAAACTGCAATCAATATAATTATTTTTCTTATAAGTATATATCTAAGTTGAAATATTCCACTTCTATATTTACGTCACAATTCAACCGATCGGTCCATATCTGGTATTGACTGCAACTACCGGTCCATATCTGGTATTGACTGCAATTATCGATCCATATCAGAAATTTTTGGACCGATGGCATCAATACCGCAAGATAGAGAATGTCATGTGATTGGTTTTAGGCCAATAGAATTCCAGATTTTTTACTGATATGCAATAATATATGATATTCGTCAATATTCACAAGGGATAAGGGGTTCATATACCCTGTTTGTGTTTTATATCCCCGAGCCGTAAGGCGAAGGGGATATAGAGCAATGACAGGGAATTTGAACCCGTATCCCCTGTGGAGTTCGAATAACAATTATACTCTGGCAAAAGTGCTACTATGTTTCCTTTCAAAGCGTTTAAAAATTGTGATTTTGCTACCACGGGGATATATACGGTCTCAAATCCCCTGTCAAGCTTACCAATCAAATTGCAGTATTCACATGGATATTTCACTTCAGAGAAAATGTTAATGGTATTTGATTAAAAATCAGGATGTCTTTCAGTCGTTTAAGAAACACACGAAATTCTACATCTCTTTTCTCGTTTCGCTGCTCTCAAATCTAGAAAAGGCAAAATTTTATACACTATATGAAATATGCCCTATTCTTTTGTAAGCGGTCGTTGACCATGTAACTCAAGGTTACATGAAGCTGTCCTAAACGGATTAATGTCTGGTGACGTATGATTCACTCGCGAAAAGACTGCATTTTCCGCACTCGTTCGTTTGAAAACGTGTCAATCATTCCGAGAAGAACCTGTTCCAATCAAGACAGTGTCACTTCGTTTTTTTTTTGTTTTTTTTTTTTTTAAAGTTTACTGTGTACCTGATTCTGTATCTCTCTGTTGCCGTCTTTAATAACTTTTCTTAACTCAAAGCGATCCATGAAATAACGTATAACTACGGGCTTAACATTATTTACAGTAATTGGGTAATATTCATTAGACAGCCGCATATATATAGACAGTGTATTGTAGGAAGCAAGTCGTATTTCAGAAGCAATGTTATCAGATACAAACTGCAGTTTTGATTTAAGCATGCTATATAAATCGTTGAGCATAACGGAGATTCGGTATCGTTTTGTTCCAACGATAGACTAGCTTTGAGAACTGGACTTATGGTTGTCAGGATAAAAATGAAAGAATCATGCGGAGAACTTCATATACATCGAGGTAATTTTTTCTGAAAAAATCGTATATAGCTTATTATTTGCTACTGTGTGTGCTAACATCAGGAAGTTTAAAAATAAGCCAGTCAAGTAAAAAGTATGGACAACAGAAATAACAAGATGAGCATTTATTTATGTGAAAATTAAAAAAAAATAGTTAGGTTTTACATCTCACACGCCAGGCATCACAGAACAGTCTAAGCATATCCCGAGTTTGAACACTTTCCAAAACTTGAAGTGACTTCAGGTGCATGCATGCAATGTACTTCAGCATTAACGAGTCCGGTGATTGGAACCCTCAATTTCTGAAAAAAATAAACAAAATCATGCAGAGATTTAGCAAAATGGCAAAAGGTCGCAAAAAATCGCCTGGACTCCCACTTGAAGCCGGTCCTTTTTTCGAATGCGGGATGATTCGCCGGAGTTCAGGGGTTAAGCAATGGCAGCATTTAAAATGGCATTTCTATATGCTAGCATAGTAACATATATATACATGATATCACATTAATAAGTATCATGGTGTCTCATTTTAGTGCTGTTTTAATGTATTTGTCTATTAATTTATTAAGAATTAAAAACCAAAAAGAGGTAGATTTCGATTAGAAACTTCAGAGATAATGTTACAGTTTTTTTTTTTCGCTACCGAAATACGACTTTGCAATATCAGTTCTGCTTGTCTAAAGATCGCTGATCAATCGTAGCTACTGGGCCATCTTCCGGTACACTAACCAATGGCCGAGTATTTACGATTGCATCGTTGATCAGATATGTGGACTTTCCAAACCATATGATGTAAAAAAATATTTTCACAGTCAACGTCCTTTGTACGTTAAAAGCATGATCATGCAAAGAATTTTCAACAATATTGCAAGAAATTGACATTACACCCTCACTCGATTTTCAAGACTTACAAATTTCTACACAAAGCTCATAAAAACAATTTCCCACTAAATTTTAGATTGCTTGGATCAAACTCATGAAACATTAACTTTGAATTCCGAAAACTTATAACTCAACTCAGAATAAGTTATCATACTTTACTCATAGAAAAGGGGAGGCATTTGAAAATACCCAGAAATGAAAGGCTGAGCCACAAATGTAAAGTAGTAGAAGATTAACAACACTTCATATTACATTGTGTGACCAATAATTGTCTCAGACTGTCATATTTCCAATTTCAATGTTCCCAAAATAAAGATTTTATGCAACTATCAGATGTAGACAAACTTAAATTTTTTTTAAATCCATCAACACCAACACCACCCCTATTAAGCTGGGTAATGTTTAGGTACAGGTAATGTTTAAATATCAAAAACCGTACCTAAACATTATCCTGAACTGGGACAAAACATTATCCAATGTTATTGAAAATCAGAAATTTGTTTACATTTTTCTCAACCGGCCTAAACATTATTCAACCGGACTAAACCAATTCCACGCGAACTCCACTTGCCTAAACCGTTCGTCGAGAACTCAGCTTAATAGGGGTGAACACAAGTAAATAAATTAGGTTCCTTCTTACAAAGTAATTAAAACTGAGGACAGGGGACTCTTAATGTTTATTTGCTTGCACATATTTATGAAAGATTACCTTTTTTCTGTCATTTAATGTGATTGTTTATCACGAACTATATTTAGTTTAAGATAATAGAATTTGAATTTGTTATTTTTGCTTGTTCATTAAGTCCTACTTATTTCTTTCATTCAAAGGTGGTAACTATGTATATATATATACATAGTTTTTTTTTTATTATTCTACAGAATCAACACCAAGAAAAGGTAGATGTCATTGATGGCAAATGTTTGGCTCCAATCAAACAGAATCTCTATCAGTTTTTCACCAGACCGGTAGCCGACGCCTTCGTCAAGAACATTTCAGCTGCCATATCTGAGAGTGAAACAGACACTGATTGGACGAATTCCAAAATCTCTTTGATAGACGGACAAAAGATATTTAACATCTTTAGTGGACATGGCAGCCATCACTGGGTAATTTATACAGAAGACGGAGAAACAGATATTGTAAAATCCGTTCGGAAACAATATTTGGACGAATTTATAAAAGTGCCGGTGATTAATAAGCGGGTTCTTGGAAAAGCAATAATAAAATATGTGGGAAACGAAGGGGTTGATGCAGATTTCCGGAAAGAAGGTTTGAGAGTTCTCTTACAGGCTACTATTGACTACATCCAAACTCATGCTGTGTCAGGGATCTGGGAGAACGCAACCATCACTGTTTACGACTCGGAAGATAACACATTTAAGTTTCAAAGTGGTAGTGGTGTCAACAAATTTATTGTTACGGATCGTGATGGGAATACTGTCGTGAAGTATACAGTTAACAATCAGGTCAAAGAATTAAGTCCAACAAATGTACGAATCGCCACGAATGCTGATGCCATTAAATCAATCTGTGAGCGTTTTCTACAAGTTCTAACGCTCGGATACTTTCCAAGGGCTTCTAACTAAACATTTTAGACCTTGCGATCTAACAAATATGAATTATGTTCTCATTAACAAATATGAATTATGTTCTCAGCCTAGCTCTTTTGTCACTTTTCTGTTCGTCTTTTCCGTACCTTTCACCTAGGAAAGCCCTTTAAGTGAAATAAAGTAAAAAACTTCAATTTATTTGTTTCGTTGCAGTTTCCATAACAGAGTAACTCTTGAAAAAAAATTGGTTAATTCTTCATATATCTCTGAAAGTTTAAATGCTTATCTTGTCATTTAAATGTACAGAAAGTACGATTAGACCTGTTCTCCAGAGATTGGTTAGTATATGTGAGATTTCTTACATGCTTCTGGCAAGAGAGATATGACAACGTTTCCTATTTTTCATAGGACCGCAAAGAATTTCATGTCGTATAATTGTATGGTGCTGTCGTCGTCGTCGTCTGTAGACACTTTTGTTTTTTGTCAATAACTCTAGTTCTAGTAGATCAATTTTTATGATTTTTACACAATGTTTCCTGGCACAAAGGGGAGGCTGGGTGTAGTTATGGTCATTGTGACCCCGCCCGTTTTTCAAAGTTTCCACATATTTGACTGTAGAATCTTTTATTATTTTCCCGATTTTTATGGGGTTTCTTTCATTGTGTTCCTTAGGCCATCCTAAATTAATTCTACGTTTAACGTCACCCGCGCGCGTAGGTTTTTATGAAATTTTTGAAAATAAAAAACCAACAAAAATTTCGTAATATCCACAAATTTTCGGTTTACTAGTAAGTCGCGATCCGTCGCTAATTGAACAGCCAGGTATGGAACTAATGAAAGACTTGCAAAAGAAAAGTTTGAAAGGTATTATGTCAGTCAAGAATTTAAAATAAAAGTGAAATCTGTACTAAATCATATTTAGGCTTTAAAATTTATAAAAGATAATTGCAAATGTTTTGTTTGAAATTTTTGTTTGTTTTATTTCTACCTCCCTCCCTCCTAGCTTTCGAGCTCTAACGTTGACGTTAAACATAGAATTAATTTAGGATGGCCTTAGGAACTATCCAATCTTTAGTATGTGAAATAAATGGGATCCAAAAGGGGCGAATTTTAGAAATTTATTTCTTTTTATTTTTAGTCCGATTTTGATGCATTTTTTGCAATGGATTCCTTATGAAAAACTAACAAGCCCTGCACCATCAGATTTTTGATTACTTTTTTCCCTTCCAAACTATGAGGGGCCAAACGGGGCCAAAATTACAAATATACAGAATGCTTAATATTGTTATTTTTCATTGGATTTCTTTAGGTTTTTTTCCTTGAATACATTTTTTGTAAGCTGTCAGCTTTATGTCAACGGATTTTGGCGTAGGGGTCAAAGGTGCCGAAATTGCAATTTTTAGAAATATGTGAAATCTTTATTTTTCATCATTTTGATGGAATTTTTTTTCTTTGGATTCCTCTTTTTATAAGTTTTCAATAGTATGTCGACAGAATAGGCATAGGTCTTACTGTTCCTGAACTTTAGGGATCTAAGGGGCCAAAATTGCAATTTTCCAAAATATGAGTAATCTTCCTTTTCATTGGATTTCAATTGGATTTTCTTTGGATTTCCCTTAACACAAGGATCAAGTAGTGTATGACAGATTTGATGTATATCTTATAAGGGACTCAACAGGGCCAAAATTGCAGTTGTTTAAATAATTTAAAATTTTTATTTTTACCGGATTTCAATGGTTTTTTTACTTGATTTCACTTGATGAAAACATTTAGTTGGTAGGCAACAGATTTTAGTCATTTTACATATAGCTCTTACGTTTCCAATCAGTAAGGGGTCAAAATGGCTGATTTTGATTTTCACCAGTTTATATCAAGCTGATAAATGTGTCAAGCTCTAAACTGTGTCCACATTCATTTATATAACACTTGTTCAAATTTCAGGGGTCGACATGCTGCGGTCGTATCATGCCGCGCTCCATGTAGCCCTTTATTTGTTACTTCATTGGGACAATATTTTCAATATAGTTTAACAGATTTACTTCTAAACACAATTTTCAACCACTGTGTAATTTGAATGCAGCTTTGGTAGATTTGAATGGAGCTGATGTTAAAGCACTTGTAACAGAACGATGTCCTTTAGATAGTATTACCTTCATAATCGCTGTAAAATGGTTGATTTGGACATAAATATAGTTTTCAGACACGTTTTACTGCCTTTTCGCAAACAACATAACTGCAGTGTTCAAATATATTATTCCGAGATTACAGATGTAATAGACCTTATTTCATATGATTTTCAGCATCAATGAAACATATTTTGAAAACGGGAACAAAATTCGGGGCTAATTGTCCATAGTTCTTTCATTCTCTTCTGTTGTATAATCAAAGCATATGGCAACACAAAGGCAACACAAAAGGAGACAACATAACAAAGATAATACAAAGAATTAACAAAATTAAAGCATTAGCAGTGCGAGTCTCACAAAACTGAAGTATCATCAAGTGCTCCGGAAGAGGATCAATGACAGGTTTTATTTCATTATATCATATTTATACGACCGCAAAAATTTTGCGGTCGTATTATTTTATGGCGCAGTCGTCGGCGTCGGCGTCTGTGGCCAGCATAACTTTGTGTCTAGTGGACGGATAATCTTCAAATTTCAGTTTGTGGTTCTTGGCATAATGGCTATCCCGGGTTTTAATTTCGGGTTTATGGCCCACCCGTTTCAGAAAAAGGGGCCAAAAAGGGGTAAAATTGGGTATTTTTGTGTCGGTGGACAGCATAACTTTGGTTCCAGTGAACAGATCATTTTCAAATTTTAGTATGATGTTTCTTGGCACATGCTTTAGCCCGGGCTATAATTTTATGTTCCTGGCCCCGCCCGTTTTAGAAAAAGGGGCCAAAAGGGGTTAAATTGGATGTTTTCACATATTTGACTGTAGAATCTTTATTATTTATCGGATTTTGATAGGGTTTCTTTCATTAAACTCCTTAGAAAATTTCCAATCTGGGGTATGCCAACGGATTTCACGTGGCATGTACCGTTCACGAGATAAATGGGGCCCAAAAGGGGCGAATTTCAAAAATTTCATTTTTTAATTTTTAGTCCGATTTTGATGCAATTTTTTCCAAAGGATTCCTAATGAAAAATTATCATAGCGCTCTACTTTCAGATTTTTGGTAACTTGTTTCCTTACCCAGCTATGAGGGGCCGAAGGGGGCCAAAATCGTAAATTTACAGATAACCAAAAAATTTTATTTTTCATCGGATTTCGATGGGATTTTTTTCTTTGGATTCCTCTTGATGTAAGCTTTCAGTAGTAGTTCAACGGATTTGACGTAGCTCTTGCCGTTCCCGAGCTATGAGGGGCCGAAGGGGGCCAAAATCGTAAATTTACAGATTACCTTAAATTTTTATTTTTCATCGCATTTCGATGGGATTTTTTCTTTTGATTCCTCTTGATATAAGCTTTCAGCATCATGTCAATGGATTGGGCTTAGCTCTTACCGTTTCTGAGCTATAGAGGGTCAAAGAGGAATCATAAGGAGTCATAAGGGCTAATTTTTATTTTCCCTAGTTTGTGTCCAGCTAATTACTCGGTCAATCTCCTTATTGCGTCCATCTAATTATTGTGTCAAGCTCTTTCCTATGTCCATACTCACTTTAAATTACACTTTTTCAAATTTCAGTGGACGACATGCTGCGGTCGTATCATGCTGCGCTCGGCGTAGCCCTTTATTGAGGTATGTTTTACGACTCCAAGTAGTGTTCATTTGAATAACTCGAGTAAATTCTTATGAACGCCGACTGGGGTTTGTACTTCTTGGCCATCCTAAATTAATTCTACGTTTAACGTCACCCGCGCGCGTAGGTATTAATGAATTTTTTTGAAAATAAAAAACCAACAAAAATTTCGTAATAACCACAAATTTTCGGTTTAAGTCGCGATCCGTCGCTAATTTAACAGTCAGGTATGGAACTAATGAAAGACTTGCAAAAGAAAGTTGTATGAAAGGTATTATGTCAGTCAAGAATTTAAAATAAAAGTGTGAAATCTGTACTAAATCATATTTAGGCTTTAAAATTTATAAAAGATAATTGCAAATGTTTTGTTTGAAATTTTTGTTTGTTTTATTTCTACCACCCTCCCTCCTAGCTTTCGAGCTCTAACGTTGACGTTAAACATAGAATTAATTTAGGGTGGCCTAATCGAGTACAGATGTATTTGACCCATGACCTTTACCCTTGATTATAAAGGGCGATGGATGATGAATTAATTAGTGCAAATAGTGATTATATTGTGTATTACTTTGTGGGTTAATATGGAATTGATTAATTATAAAAAATCAATGCTGATTCCATCAATGAAAGTGATTCATGTGCCAGTTACAGCGGGACATTTGTGTGGGTGTGATTTTTTAAATGTCAATGGTAGATCCATTGGGTCAAATAATTCAGTCAATTAAAAAGTAAAAAGTGGGGTTTTAAGAGATTAACATTGAAATGCGGGGAAGCAGCATGGTCGTTAGACATCCCAGTTAAAAAATAATAATGTATCTAGCACACTGTTGTTCAATTTTATTAAAATTAGATCTACCGGTTGTTCCCTACAGTCACTGCATCGACTTTGCAGTGACTGTAAAGAACAATTGGTAGATCTAGTTTTAATTAAATTGACTGTTTTTTATCTTGAACTGGGGCGCATTGAAAGCTCGCCATTTTTCTCAACAAATATATCGTAAGTTGGAAAGACTATAAAGTATCCTCCATGGTTTTGACTTGAGTCTAGGAGTGCATTACATTTGCAAGCTATATTTATGAATTGACACTACCCGAGTTAAGTCGAGTTGATCAACCGAACATACCCTAAGAAATTTCGTCTATTCTCGAAATGAACGAAGCGAAACGAGAGAAAAGGGCGTAAATTTACTTACACGAGTGAAAGATTCTAGAAAAGGAACCCTGATCATGCCAGATAGATCATTGATATTTTACAGATGAAGAGTCCGAAGCTTCTTTGTGTATACTGGCCTATCCACATTAGTTTCTTTGATTCATTAACTGTTTTACAGAAGCTTATTGAAAACCTTTTGTGTACAGATTTGAAAAAGGTTCCGAGTTAGGCTAAATAAAACAACGGCAGTAGAATACCGAAGGAACAAAGGGGTGAAATTCACAAAAATCGAAGTCCAAAGACAGGGCAAAAACGAGAACACAGAAAACAATGACGTTAGACACAAAAACAATGACGCCAGACAGACACAAAGCACAGAACCAGAAACCACAACATTCAGAACAAAGGCACTCACAGTGTGAACTCCAGTGAAACTGAGAGTGACATCAGGTGCTCCGGAAGGGTAAGCATGTCCTGCTCTGTTAACAGCACCCGTCACACTGTGAGTGATTCAATCCGGGAAAATGTCAAAGTCGGTAGTCAAATCCGGGAAGACGTGAATCTAGCTGAAAATGTCCACTTTCATTTTGGATACTGACATGTCATATCTTTCAATGATGCTGTGGTGACGGCCATAGAATTTCCTGAGGGATGAAATTAACAAAGGTTGAACAAATCCCTGACTAAGCAGCTTTTGGGACAGTGTTTTTGCTCTGTTCAAAAATTCACTGTACAAACTACAAGCTCGACAGTAACGAATCAACTGTGAAATGTACACTCCATAGGCTGGAGAGGTAGGTATATTGCTGCTAAGAAAGGGAAAGTTCACAATGGGGAAATTAAAATCATCACGCTTGTCATATAGCTTAGATTTCAAACGTCCAGCTTCGTCAATATACAATAAAAGATCTAAGTACGAAGCGGAAGTAGGTGTTTCAGTTGTTTCTTTAATTTCAAGCTCATTTGGATAGATCTGATGTAAATAATCC
>MJUU01052443.1:62304-73697 GCA_002080025.1 Modiolus philippinarum
TTTTTATATATATATATATATATATATATATATATATTTCATGGAATACTCAGATTGAAATGGTAAGTAAACCTGTACTCTGGTTTAAGACATCACATAGCAATTTAGATAATAACTTGGAAAATTCATAAATAGAGCCTATGGCTACACAATCTACCGAAGAATCATAGGTCAAAAATACATTCATAGTCATATACTCATATCATGTTGGACCAACTCTTTTTTATTTGAATTTAGAATAAACTATAAACTTAAGTTCATGATTGGCAATTTTCATGAGGCTTTCCTTTATTTACAATTAATTCAAAAGCTGTTTTGTGAAAATTTGCGAATACTTTAAGGGAATGTTTTAGCAAATCAATACTATATACTTTTTGAATAAACGCAATAAATTCTGAGAATAAATGCAATTTTGAATAAACAAAAAACCTTATACTTTTGAATGTAATGGCTTTGCAAATAAAAACAACCACATTTTTGATAAACGCAACAAATTTTGCGAATCAACACAGTTAATTTGCAATAATTTTTGTATTTTGCATTTAAATACAAACTCAAGAAACTCTTATTTACAAATAAACACATAATTTAAATTTAGATTGCAAAAGATAAATGATTGGTCAAAATTGTGGTTTGCAAAATTCAGTTCATTAACGACTCAAAAATATTTGTTTTGAACTTTCTATGAGGTATGGGCAAAGCTGATTATTGAAGGCTTCATGATGATTTTATTATGAAAAACAACAATGCAAGAGTTGTTCCATTGCTTTGTTCTACTCTGTATATGTAGAGACTTTGTCTTTTGTGCATTTACTCCATATCCTTTCACTTGAGTTTGTCTCTCCTAACGTGTGAAGTACGTCAAAACATTTCCAGTTGCTCTTTATATATTTCAGATATTGTGTACTTGTTTTTGAGAGAATGTCTCATAGGGATATACTGTCATACTTTCAAATTTTGACATTTTATCATTTTTTTGTAATGTCCAAATAATATTCTGACCACCTGTTTATAGTGCCCGCATCTCATATAATGCCAAGTTTTCTTTCACTCGACTTGACGAGTGTCCCGCGTTTGTCTTCATGTTGTTATTTTTTACTTACTATCTTTGTTCGACAGTTATTGTAGCAACCTTTTTCCGGTTAATTTTATGTTTCTTGACCATCCTATACATATATAAACGGACTTAAAAAATGGTGCCAGTGCTGTTCGAGAATAGCAATGAATTGCATTCAAACCGATGCTAGGGGTCGTCTTGAACTTACTATCAGATATGAGCAAAGCTCATCTCTGAAGGCCTTATAGTGACATTAAGATGAGGAACAACAAGAAAAGCATTGTTTCCATTGCTCGTTTCTACCTTTGTCTCGTGGGTATTTACTTTCAGTTTTTATACATACATAACAAAATACGGAAGTTACTGTGAATTTAGTTTCTACATATCTGTATTTCAACAACTTATGTCTCTTCAGTGCAGATAAAATCAAAACATTTGGAGATCCATCCACCGAAATATGTGTAAAAGCTGACAGAAAACAAATGACCAATTTTATCTAAAAATGAAAGTCGAAATCAGCTAAGGATAGAGATATGGAAGAGGGAGATACTTCTTGTTTTAATAACAACGCCTTAAACTACTTTAAACAACGGCAGTAGAATACCGAAGGATCAAAGGATTGTTATTTTCAAAAATCAAAGTCCTTACACATGGCAAAAACAAGAATACAGAAAAAATGTTCTGAACTCTTATGAACACGAAGAGCTACATCTGGAGCTTCGGAATGGAACACATCTCCTGCTCCGCATGCGGTACCCGCCACACTATCAGTGAGAAAATCCAGGGTTATGTCACATCGGAAATGTCAAATCTGTGAAGATGTTAAATAAGATATGGAATTAGAACACTATTTGTTTCCACACGTAAATTTCTCATTGAAATTGGAATTCGCATTATGATTTGAATTGACTAATCCGCTTTACCACTGTCGAATTCAAAGTAAATAAAAATCCGTATATTTACAAACAAAGCATTTATTCGCAAGATTTTGTTATTTATTCACAAAGTGATTTTTTTATTTGCCAAATGTATTGCGTTTATCTGAAAAATAAATTCTGCATTAATTTGCTACAGTTTCCATTTGCCAAAGATTGCGTTTATTAGCAACACTGAATGTTTATTCGAATAGTTTGGATTTTTATGCAAACGTGGTCTTAACCGCAATAAAAAGCGTATTTTTCTTTAGAATGATCCCTCTGTGCAACCATAGTAAATTTCCTGCCCTTTTCAGCTGAGTTCTCGGCGAACAGTTTAGGTAAGAAGGGTTCGCGTATAATTGGTTTAGTCCGGTTGGATAATGTTATACCTAGTTGAGAAAAATGTTAGTCGATTTAACATTTATCGTTACCTAAACGTTACCTAGCTTAATAGGGATGACCCTTATCTCCATTTTCTCATGTGGCAATCGAAGCCTTTTTGATATTTGTTAATAAATGTAGACATGGTCTTTTAGTTTCTGGTTATGCTTGTTGCTTTGCCACAAAATATAGTTGGCACTTTCACCGACACCCATTTATTGTCATGGGAAGCTCAATACCTGGTGTGGGTACCATTGACACTTAAATTAGTTATGCCATTAGTTGAACTAAATCTCATTTTGTTGTCAACGGTTAGATTGGTTAATTTTCTTTTCAAATTTACAATGGAAAGCGTTGTCGGAGTTATGGTGTACATATTGAATACCAGTTTTGTTCAATTGTACCGCTAGTAGTTTTGTTCCAATTGTACCGCTAGTGATTCATTCCCTCCCACATTGTTATTTGATCGAGAAACACCCGTCGCCACGGTCTTTTTCCATTTATGATTCGACATTTTAATTCATCGGTAGGTTCTTTTGAAACCACCAAACGTTAGACCAGTTCAAATAATATGACCGGTTCTTACAATTTGGTCATATTATTTGAACTGGTTTATCAATCGGTACCAAATGATACATATATGGATTAAGATCACATAAAAACCGAAGTAAATTACAACGGCCGTTTTATTTTGCCGGTCATCAGGACCGCCACAAACAATAATGCACCGGACCTAACACTTTTTGGGGGTTATGACCAACAGGACCGACGATTTTCGCAAATTCTGCATTCGAAAACGTTCGACCTCCAGGTCGAATATAATGTCGAACTTGTTGAAGACCATATGGTGACCCCTAGATGTTTTGTTTTTGGTCGTTTTAACCTGGATATGGGATGTTGTCTCCTTGACATTTACCCCATTTCCTTTCTTTTTCATATCTGCAGAAAGGTCCAGAAAATTCTCCGGTTTTATAGAAGAACTTGCTGGCTATGAGTCCATGCTTCACGGACGCGCAGTCATTGCCTGAAATGCCTTAAGTTTAACTAGTAACACGCTGGGATGCAAATTACCAGGGGCATAGTAGCCCGAGGCCCCTAGAATCTGCCCTGGGCTACTAGAATTTTAAAGCCAGTAGCCCAGGTTGCTACTGAAATATCCTACAATTTTGGTTGACAATATAGTACTGCATGAGCTACTGCAATTTATTTACCAATGTCCAGCTGGACACTTTCATTGCTAATATTGCGAATGCACATCCCTGAAATTTAATACAGTATCTAGACTGAGGGGATTTTCATGCTTACAGGCTAATTATAATATATTTGGTGGTAAAACATGACTCTGCAACTACCGAATGCCATTCTTACGTTGTGCTTGACACATTATAGAATCCGAATATTAATAATATACAATTATGGCCTTTAATTTAGGGTAATATCCATAATTATTTAATCGAGAAAAGGTTATTTTGACCGAGGTAAAATAACGTTTTCGAGATTAAATAATTATGGATATTATCCGAAGTCGATTAAAGGCCATAACTGTATTATTATACTGAACTAAAAACTAAAAAAACCGGTGTTTTATGATATCAACAGACCACTTTCTTACTTCTTTTTATGAATGAATTGCGCCGGTTGACCTGGGGTCAATCGGCGCAAATTGCGTCACTTAACATTGTGACGTTGGAAAATCTATATTGTGACGTCAAAATTTCCTGGGAAAATTCACGTAGTGGAAAGTCGCCTATATCAAATCCATATGATAAATGTCTAAATAAACTAAAACGAATGCATTTAGTAATGGGTGGTGAGTTAGTATTTGCTTGCATTACAGGGATTTCCTCACGACCTGAAAAGCAACACATTAGTCAACCATAAAAAAAGAAATAAATGTAATGTTTTTTTTTAATCGGGAGCAAGTTCCAGTGCTTCGTTTCATTTAACGGGCGTCCACAGAAAAAAATCGTCATGAGCTTTTTCCTCAAAACTTTAACTATCGAACTCCGAGCTTTTCATATCGGTAGAAAGAGCATACTGCTGTACGAATGTTAAGTACTTAATGGTGTTTTTTATCTGGGATTATCGTAATGTCCCTGTCAGTGCTTGGCAGCCATGTTTATTTACGTTTACGTTGACGACAAGGGAAATAACTAGTTATTTGTTCGACGTGCTAAAGCGCGCCTTATTCAAATTAGTTATTTTGCCTACGCGCACTTTCCCGAACAGTTATTTTGCCTACGCGCATTTTCCCGAACAGTTATTTTGCCTACGCGCTATTACTTGTAGAAATACCAATATTATTTTTACCATAGTTTCTATAGTAAAGTATAATAATATAAATTATTATAAGTTACCATTGACACCTTTTCAGATAATGGACAGTGTAGAAAGATATTTAAGATGTAATAATTGTTTAAACCTATGTGTTAACATAATATTATAAGGGAATATATTAAAGACTAACACTTATTTTTATATAAATGAAAGTTGTATTTAAAATGCCATCTTCTGGAGTGGTGTTAATAGCTTACCTCAGGTATTAAATATGTCTATTATCCATTGATGCATTTACATAACTTTTGTATCTTCCATACTACAGAGTGCAAGGAACCTCCGCGGTGTTGACGAATGAAAATTTTCTGTAGAATTTATTTTATACCGGATTTTCGTTTCAAAAGAATGAATAAATAGTATAATTATTCGTAATTCTAATCGTGTTATTTGATGCATTTAGTTAACTTATATAACGTAGTGGAAATATCTTTTTACGTTTGTCGATTCAAGAGGTTTTCACACCATTTAGCCTTCAATTTAATCATGTGATTTTTGACAAGAACCGCATTGCAATCTGTTTCTTTATATTATATTCTTTATATTAAAGTTAATAAGAGCATTAGTTTAATAGTATCTAGTGAAAAATCGATTCACGGATAAATGAAAACACTAATTGGTGGACTGTTAGTCCCCGAGGGTATTCACCAGCCCAGTAGTCAGTACTTCGGTGCTGACCCGAAAGCCGATTATTTGGAATTTTACAATATCTAATTTTTTGTAAATTTTGTTTAAAACTAAGGAGTATCTCCCTCATGCAAAGCTCTGTCCTTAGTTGATTTTGGCTTTACATTTATATCATATTGGTTATTTGTTCTCTATCAGTTTTTAAATATCTTTGAGTTTCTGGTCTTCCAAACGTTTAGATTTTATCTGCACTGAAGAGACATAAGTTGTCGAAAAGCGCATATGCAGAAAGTAAATTCACAGTAACTTCTGTATTTAGTTATTTGTAACCACTGGGTCGATTCCACTGCTGGTGGACTGTTAGTCCCCGAGGGTATTCACCAGCCCAGTAGTCAGTACTTCGATGCTGACCCGAAAGCCAATTATTTGGAATATTACAATATCTAAATTTTTGTAAATTTTGTTTAAAACTAAGGAGTATCTCCCTCATGCAAAGCTCTGTCCTTAGCTGATTTTGGCTTTACATTTAGATCATGTTGGTTATTTGTTCTCTATCAGTTTTTAAATATCTTTGAGTTTTTGGTCTTCCAAACGTTTAGATTTTATCTGCACTGAAGAGACATAAGTTGTCGAAATGCGCATATGCAGAAAGTAAATTCACAGTAACTTCGGTATTTAGTTATTTGTAACCACTGGGTCGATGCCACTGCTGGTGGACTGTTAGTCCCCGAGGGTATTCACCAGCCCAGTAGACCCGAAAGCCGATTATTTGGGATTTTACAATATCTAAGTTTTTGTAAATTTTGTATAAAACTAAGGAGTATCTCCCTCATGCAAAGCTCTGTCCTTAGCTGATTTTGGCTTTACATTTAGATCATATTGGTTATTTGTTCTCTATCAGTTTTTAAATATCTTTGAGTNCCATTCAAAAGATATACCCAATGTTAAAGTTTATTATTTTTTTCAAAAAGTCCATCACATGTCAAGGTCAAGGTCACGAGGTCCAAAATTTTGGTATCGTTTGAAAGGTCTTGCCACAAGGAATACAGATGCAAAATATGACAGTCCTATCATTTACCATTCAAAAGATATACCCAATGTTAAAGTTTTTTGTGGACAAACAGACAAACAGACAGACAGACCAAAAACTATATGCCCGCCAAAACTTCGTTTCACGGGGGCATAAAAATTATTTTTTTGAGATTAGCCCCTGTTGGGCCCCATTTATCTCGTGAGCGGTACATGCTACGTGAAATCCTCTAGGCATACTCCAGATTGGAAATTTCCTCAGGAGCACACTGAAACAAACCCCATCAAAATCCAATAAATAATAAAGATTGCACAGTCAAATATGTGAAAACACCCAATTTAACCCTTTTTTGGCCCCTAATTCTGAAATGGGTGGGGCCAAAAACTAACGGAAAAAAACTTTTCTCAAGAATGTTCCAAGAAACATCATACTAAGATTTGAAAACTTTCCGTCCACTAGAACCAAAGTTATGCTGTCCACAGACACGCAAATACCTAATTTAACCCTTTTTGGCCCCTTTTTTGCCTCTTTTTCAAAAACAGATTGGGCAGGGAACGCGAAATTAAAACCCGGGCTTAAGCTTGTGCCAACAAACATCATGCTAAAATTTGGTAACAATCCGTTCACTAGAACCAAAGTTATGCTGTCCACAGACGCCGACCCCAGCGCCATACCATAATATGACCGCAAAATTTTTGCGGTCGTATAAAAATGTATGGTTGCTAGGTAAAATTTCCAAAATTAATTGGTCTTGGAGAGTTTCTGAAAATTTACCAAAATTGGAATCAAAGATTTTTGCAATTCAGTTATTGAAAATTGGCATTTTGACAAAAAGAAATTAAAAAATGTATGGTTGCTAGGTAAAATTTCCAAAATTCAATGGTCTTGGAGAGTTTCAGAAAATTTACCAAAATTGGAATCAAAGATTTTTGCAATTCAGTTATTAAAATTTGTGTTTTGACAAAAAGAAATAAAAAAAAATGTATGGTTGCTAGGTAAAATTTCCAAAATCAAATGGTCTTGGAAAGTTTCAGGAAATTTACCAAAATTGGAATCAAAGATTCCTTTTACAAAAATGGCTGTTTAAACATTAAGGACAAAAAGATGCTAAGAAGAATTTCAAAAATTAAATCAATGAGCATTATCAAAAATTCAATCATAAACTTCAAAACCAATGATCCATGACCTTGAAGTCACAGCATCTGTTTGGTACTAAAACATTGCTGTTCATGTTATGATGTATCATTATACAAAGTTTCATAAAGATACCAAACCTCCTTCAAGGTAAACTACCTTCAACCTAAACCTTAACCTGTGTATATCAAACATTCACTCCTAATATTCTAAGTCATTGAACCATGACCTTGAGGTCATAGCATCCATTTCCTTCCAAAATGTTGCAGTTCATGTCATGGTTCATCTGGATACAAATTTTCATCAAGATATCAAACCTCCTTCAAGGTAAACTACCTTCAACGTAAACCTTAACCTGTAGTATATCAAATATTCACTTCTAATATTCAAAGTCAATGACCCATTACCTTGAGGTCACAGCATCTGTTTCATTCCAAAATGTTCTATCTGCATACAAAGTTTCATCAAGATATCTAACCTCCTTCAAGGTAAACTACCTTCAACCTAAAACTTAACCTGTAGTTATATCAAATATTCACTCCGTATATTCAAAGTCAACAAGAGCTGTCCCCGAATGGCAGCCAAATATACCCCCCGCTTATTGAACCCTGAATCGATATGGTAAGTGCAAAATTAAGTTGGTGTGGACACAGTACAATTGTGGACACAATACAAGTATGAAAACAATGATATAATCTTCAAGAAAGAAATTTTCACAAGGGTTCCAATGAAAACACTCTGTCTAAATCAGACAAATATAAAATTCCCCCTTTTTCAGCCATTTGACATTTTACACATCTACATATAGTGTTCTTCCTTCGTCTAAAGTTTCATCAAAATCCTTCAAGTGAATTAAGAGGAGTTGTGCGTATGAGGTAACCCATACATAGGGAATCAATGAAAACTCAAAGTCAAATTATCTCCCCTTCCTGGTTTCTGACAATAATCATATTCCTTCATGCACATCTCCATATAGTGTTCTTACTTTGTGTAAAGTTTCATTAAATTCCTTTAAGTGGTTTAAGAGGAGTTGCGCTTACAAGGTAACCCATACATGGGGAATCAACAAAAAGTCAAAGTCGGATTATCTCCCCTTCCTGGTTTCAGACAATAATTATATTCCTTCGTGCACATCTCCATATAGTGTTCTTACTTTGTGTAACGTTTCATTAAATTCCTTCTAATGGTTTAAGAGGAGTTGCGCTTACGAGGTAACCCATACATGGGGAATCAATGAAAATTTTGTTTGCGGGGGGTATAATGACCCATGACACTGAGGTCACATTATCTGTTTCATTCCAAAATGTTGCAGTTCATGTCATGGTCTATCTGTATACAAAGTTTCATCAAGATATCATACCTCCTTCAAGGTAAACTACCTTCGACCTAAACCTTAACCTGAGCATTACGGACGTACGGACAACGTACCTGAAAAACTATATATCCCTCCTACTTCGTAGGCGGGGCATAAAAATATGGACTATATTTTGGGAATGTACTCATTATTGAAAGTTGTTTGTTGTATCTGTATTTTACAAGTGCTATTGTTGTTTGAATGTTTGAACCTATTTTACACTAGTTTCGAATAATAATATCCACACTGCACAAGTTTATGTGTTTGATGGTATACAAGATATTTGTGACATGGAATTTTATACATGTATATTGGATAAATATCATATGTTAAGTAATAAATACAGATGTTTTGAATATATGATACAATGCATGACGTTCATTCCGTATTCAAACTATGACATCATACCCTTTATCACACACCCTTTATTGCAAGGCTAACCCTGTATCATACTTTATCAAAAAAGACTTTTTTTTTGGATCTTGCCAAGCATTATTCCCTATATTTAATTGAAGCAAACTTGTAACATATATCACATATATCATATATCTCTTGTTACTAACTCAAAACTTTAATTGCAAAATACTGAACCCTCAAAACATCATTCTTTAGAACTATACACTTTGTTGTTATTATGTAAATAGTATGCAGACTTTAAATAAAATTTACTTTCTTTACTAAATATTGTAAGTACATAAATTTTGATTAATTTGAACTGAAACAAATTGTGCTGGTTGTGAATCAATGATGCGCCCATACTTTTGATAAAAGAAATAAACATTTTTTTAGTTGATTTCTTACTAAATTCATGATGTTTCATTTCAGGATCATGGAGGTACTTTATGTGTATTTAAGTTTCACTATTTGTGTATTACTGTGAATTCTTTTAATTTAGTGGGTATCAGTTTTCGTGGGTAGAGAAAAAAGACATTTCATGGTGTACATAAATTCATGGATAGCCACTTGTTCCAAAAAAAATTATTAAAATTAATAAAAATAACTAGAGAATGTGTCTGTAAGACACGGATGCCCTGCCAAAAGATTTATTGGAAAGGTTATAAACCTCATATTAAAATGTAGGTCAAAGCAACTTAATTGTCATTAATTTGGGCAGTACTCATCAAGGCAATTAATTTGATGAAATATCATTGTCCTATAATGTGTTGTTGTTCAGAAATGGACTTAAAGCCAAACCTTAACAAAATTCCCCGAAGCGTAAAATGCAGGTCAAAGCAACTTAATTGTCAATGATTTGGGTAGAACTCATCAAGGCAATTAATTTGATGAAATATCATTGTCCTATAATGTATAGTTGTTGAGAAATGGACTTAACATAAAACTTAACCAGAGTCACTCAAGCATGAAATATAGGTCAGAGTCAAACTACCTAGTGAACCCTGTAGTACTATCAAAGATCTACCTACTGACCTATTATCATTGTTCTACCTCTTACAGTTTCTGAGAAATGGACTTTACTGCAAAACTTAACCGGAAGTACGGACAGACAGACGGAAGGACGGATGGACAAGGGTAACACTATATGCATATAAATTCTAAAATTCATGGCTTTATTATCAGCATTTATGATTTAAAACTGTATAAAGTGTCACTGGTAATTAACAATTCATAGTAATGTGTAGATATTTTGTAATTAGGTAATCATCTGACATAACCTTAGGCCACACCAAATTAATTAGTAGTTCTTCGAGATTTTGGCCAAAAAAATTGGAGCGAGCGAGCGAAATTTTTTTTTTTAATTTTAAATTTTTCGCTTAAAATATTCTGGAATTTAAGAGCGAGCGAAATATTTTTTTTTTTATTTTTTCTTGTCCGGTGTTTCAATAATGTCTCAAATATGCTCATTTGAACCTGCATAACAGCTTATATTCAACCTCCAGACTTAAAAGGGCATTTGCGATAAATCAACAACTATTTCACATTTTGACCTTCTGTTACATGATATCTATAGCCACAACTACATGTATATGTTGTTCAGCACTACACTTTTCAGTATGCATATTGATCACTAACTAGGCTACCAAAGAATTGTGTAAAGTAACCTTGGGTTATTTTATTTTCATGTAAATAATCACTAGAAATCATTTAAGATGTACTTAACTAGAAACTGTTGCAAAAAAAAACAAAACAAAACAAAAAAACAGACAAGCAGATTCAAAAATGATAATAACATATGTTCAGCTTGCAGAGTTGGTCAATATCTGGCACTGAATATCTTAAACAAGTGCTCTCCCTTGATAATTCTTATGATGTCTTAGAAATATTCCACTATTTATGTTTTAAAAACCTAAATGTATAAACCTCCATACAAAGAACAACAATGATTAAGATGCATGCAAGAAAGTTTTGTCTTATGTAGTAAGCAAAATTATTTAGGTAAATTTAAAAAGCTTTTTTTTGTCAGTAGTACATGTATATACTGACATGACTGATGTCATCATGTGTATGCACTTTTAACATCAGATTCATGGCTTGTTCTAGTGAATACGACTCATTCCAAATTCATATTGATACTGTTTCACTTATTGAACAGACAAGAAG
>MJUU01052443.1:84452-99832 GCA_002080025.1 Modiolus philippinarum
ATGCATGAGGGAGATACTCCTTAGTTTTAAACAAAATTTGGTAAAATTTAGATATTGCAAATTTAAATAAAATCGGTTTTCGGGTCAGCACCGAAGTACTGACTACTGGGTTGGTGAATACCCTCGGGGACTAACAGTCCACCAGCAGAGGCATCGGCCCAGTGGTAATAAATAACAAAATACCGAAGTTACTGTTAATTTATTTTCTGCATATGCGCATTTCGACAACTTATGTCTCATCAGTGCAGATAAAACCAAAACATTTGGAAGTCCATTAACCAACGCGTGTAAACTCTGATGGAGAACAAATAACCAAATGGGTCTAAATAGAAAAGCCAAAATTCATCTAAGGACAGAGCTATGCATGAGGGAGATACTCCTTAGTTTTAAACAAAATTTGGTAAAAGTTTAAAAGTTGCTCCCAAAAAGTGTTTCTTTTTACAAAAGCAAGTTGCATTTCTAGGTCATATTGTAAATTCAGAGGGGATACAACCAGACCCATCCAAAGTTGAAGCTGTAGAATCATGGCCACAACCCAAAAATGTTAAAGAATTAAGATCATTTCTAGGAACATGCTCCTATTACAGGAAATATGTGAAAGATTTTGCAAAAATTGCCAGTCCCCTACATAGACTAACTGAAAAGAATGTTCTTTTCAAATGGAATGAAGATTGTAACAAAGCATTTAACCTTTAAAGCAAGCTTTAACCACCAGCCCAATTTTAGTTTATCCTTCACTGGAAAAAGAATTCATACTTGACACAGACGCCAGTGGTACAGGGGTCGGTGCTGTGCTTTCGCAGGTCCAAGATGATGGAAAGGAACGTGTAGTTGCCTATTTTAGTAAGGACCTTTCTAAAACAGAGCGTCAGTACTGTGTAACCAGGCGAGAACTTTTGGCCATTGTATTTGCTGTTAAACACTTTCACCATTATTTGTATGGTACACATTTTAAAGTGCGTACTGACCATGGAGCTTTGAATTGGTTAAAGAATTTTAAAAACCCTGAAGGCCAATTAGCTAGATGGCTAGAAGTTTTAGGAACCTATAATTATACCATACAACATAGACCTGGTCTGAGACATGGCAACGCAGACGGATTATCCCGTAGACCATGTGATCAATGTAACCATTGTGACCGTAAGGAGGCTATAGATATCAATTCTAAAATTGAAGACCCATCTGTTAGGGCAATTGATATAATTGAGAACACTGAACCAGAAAATTCTGATATTGTTACCAATTGGATGAGTACCAAAACTCCACAAGAATTACGGGAGGCCCAATTAAATGACCATGTCTTGAAAACCATTATAGAATGGAAAGAAAACCCGAATAAACCAATTTGGAAAGATATTTCTCACTTAAATAGGGACCATAAGACTTATTGGGGTCAGTGGGACCGATTAACAATAGTAAATGGAATTTTGTATAGGAGGTGGATCAATCTGACCACAGAAGAGACCATGCTTCAGTATATTTTACCATGTGTATATAGAAATACTATTTTGTCATTATTGCATAATGATCAGTTTGCTGGACATTTAGGATTCAAGCGCACCCTTGCTAGAGTACGTTTTCGATTTTATTGGGCCGGGTACCATGTTTTTATTGAACGCTGGTGTAAGCGTTGTAAAGAATGTCAAAAGAGAAACCAACCAAAATATAAATCTAAAGGGCCGTTACAAAATTATGTAGTAGGGGAACCTATGGAAAGAATAGCATTAGATATGATAGGACCAGTTCCCAGGTCAACTAGTGGAAATAGATATATTTTAGTCATTACAGACTACTTTACCAGGTTTGCAGAGGCCTATGCAATACCCGATTTAAACACTACCACTGTTGTGGACAAGTTAATGGTTGAATTTATTTGTAGATATGGTGTACCCGTACAGATCCATACAGATGGTGGATCGCAATTTACCTCCGAATTATTTGTGGAGTTGTGCAACATTGCAAAAGATTGCATATTGATAAAACTAAAAATAGCCCTTACCATCCCCAGAGTTCAGGATTAGTAGAAAGACTCAACTGTACAATTGAGGATATGTTAAGTAAATTTATTGCTAGACATCAAAGGGATTGGGACCAATATTTGCCATATTTAATGATGGCCTATCGATCATCAATTCACGAAACCATAGGTGAGACCCCATGTTTTATGATGTTCGGACGAGAGGTCAAATTACCTGTTGATCTATTATTTGGAAAAGTGTCGATGTCTGAGTCCTATAATATACCAAATTATGTAGATAATCTCATTGATCGTTTTGAAAGGGTTTATGCCACAGTAAGGGATAGACTACTTAGTGCTAGTGCACGTCAAAAGAACCGATATGACCTTTCCTGTACTTTTACCAAATTCCAAGTAGGAGAGGGTGTTCTTTTACAAGATAGTCGGAAATATAAAGGGAGGTCACCCAAACTACAATTACGTTGGACAGGTCCCTACACTGTAATACAGGTTATATCCGAAGTTTTGTACAAAATACAAGAAAGTCCCAAAACCAAACCATAATCCATGTTAATAGGCTAAAACCTTATTTGGGAGCAATGAAGAAATGGTACCAACCTAGAGAGGGGCCAGCCTTCAATACCAGAAGCAAAACCCAATATTGATACTTAAGTTTAAATGACATGACAGACCAGACAGTGTTTTAAATATATATATTTGTTGGTGTTCGAATAACAAGAACATCATAGTTGATTTATGATTATTATATTTTGTGCGTATCATGTTCTTATACCAAGAACATCATAGTTGATTTATGATTTTTATATTTTATGTGTACCATGTTCTTATACCAAGAGCATCATTGTTGATTTATGATTATTATATGTTATATGTACCAATACTAAGAACATAGTTAATTCTTAGTATGTTTGTGTGTTCTAGTACAAAGAACATGATTATTGTCATTTAAAATGTTCGTATGTTCTAGTACCAAGAACATAACCAATTTCGTCGGTGAATGAAACATGAACCAAATTTTAGGGGTTTATGAGTTATTTGTGTTATTTCGGACGGAAAATCCAATGAGATATGGAACAAGTTTACATGAAAAATGTTTTGCATATTTTGCCATATGTGTGGTACCATTGTGTGACCGTCATGGTTTATTTTAAAAGAGACCAAGAAAACAGCATGTGTTTACATACAAACAAACAAATTTCATGTCAAGTTTTATTAAATTTAGGTTACATACCTATATTATGTTGTCATGAGAACCAGTGACCTAAATGTTATTGATATTGTGCGGCTAATCAAATTGTGATAGTATTTATTTAGAGTGATGTTTTGCTACCAATACCTATTCGATTGTTGTTCTTCAGCTTGTGCCATTTCAAATTAGTGCGAGAAATATAATCTATATTGTGATAATTATATCAGCGAGTAACCATAATGTGAAAACAAATTTTACGTATAAATGAAGTCTGATGGTGTAATTTAACGAATTTATTACTAAGTTTATACATTAGGTGGCTGACAATTTATATTTATGATTTCTTTGTATATTTTCAGTAATGGACAGACCATCTACCTACACGTATGACTGTCAATGTGAAGAATGTGGGCGCAGATTTCCCAGACAGAATCAGCTCAACCGCCACATCAGGATCTCGCATGGCAGCACTGGACTGGTAACATGCAGATAGTGCCTGTATACCAAATCTTCTTCAGAGGCATATAGAGTCAGAAAACATGAATTAATTCACCAGAAATATCTCAGTCTTGTTCCAGCACCAACACCGCAAAGATCTGATATAGTTAAGTCTACAGTAACCAGAGCATTACCATCGTCTCCTTACACTACAGATATCTGGGATACCAACACCACACATCAGCTAACAGAGATGCTAGACCATTCTATGCCAGATTTCGCAGACCTGCTTAGAATAGACCCGCCGGAACCATCGCTGATGAGAGTGCTGAGAGAAGAGGCTGATAGACCATCCCTGCCGGAGGCTGTGTCATTACCATCAGACCAGTTGTTCAGCAAATACCTCGCCACTTCTCCAGTAAGCTCAACTGACTTCAATTCACCAGTTTCTCTTTCACCAGCACATCAACCAGATTCCGCCATTAATTTAAACGTCACTGCTTCCGTATCTACACCAGTTTCATGTCCGTCCATAGCATCTCTATCACCAGCACATCAACCAGATTCCACCATTAACCTAACCGTCTCTTCTTCATCTGCTTATAGGCCAACTAAATCAGATTCATCTCCGTCCATAGTGTCATCGTCACCATCTGCAACGTCTTCTTCTGTATTGTCACCATCTGCAACGTTTTCATCTGTATCGTCCACCATTGCTGCCATTCCGTCATCTTTAACTACTGAATTGTTACCTCCTGTGATGTCAGCCACCATAATGTCTCCGGTATCCTCGTCTTCTGTTGTATCTCCTGTTGTTTCATCTGTAGCTCCATCACCGGCACATCAGAATTCAAGTTCGTCAATACATAACGCCATTGATCTGTCATCTAATTCTCCTGTCATACCATCATTACCTGTAAAACAATGTGTGTTAAATAGTGTTTCCGATAAGCCGTTGGATTTATCCGTTAAAAAATCTCCTAAAGTGATTCCTACCATATGCCAAACATCAGAGATTGACTGCACCAAACCTGTAAATGAATGGAACAAACCTGTACCTATAAGTATCAGTAGTGACAATATTTATGAACACTTATGTTTAGATCCGAGAGTTTTCTTTGCTGGTGCACCATCTTCGTACTTAAATCATCCATTAGCAAGAACATTACAACACAAGATCAATCTTTGTAGGAAATCACAAAAAGTTAAATACTCCCGGCAATTCGCACTCAAAGGAACCAAATCAATCGTGAAGGAAGAAATATGTACTTTCCCGGATGGAACCAAAATTCAGCTCAGAGACACCAACAGCGACAACACCGAGGAATAGTTTTTTTTTGTGTAGGGTATAGGTAAAGGTAGGTTGCTGTTAGATAGGTGTCCTTCCCTTTTTAGAGGACGAACTCTTTTTCCCGGGGTAGGGGGTGGTGTTACGGATAGGAGTTAGGTGATAGGGCTAGGGCCATTTACTGTTATCGATACTCGTATTATTTATTCTAGTCTTATGGCACTTTATAGTTGCTTCTTGTTGTGTATTTTTGCACATCGCGTCCGTTTGTGCCATTTGATATTGTTATGTACCTGTTATTATTATGTTCTCGTTTATAGAACATATGGACATTTATGAACTTTATTGAATTTATGTATTTATTATTGCAGGTATCGCGTCCGTGATATTTGATTGTATTATTGTTATTTATTATGTATATTTTGGGAAATTGTTAGGCTATGAGTTCGTCTTCACTGTTTGACCAGGGGGGTCCAGTCCTGTTCCTAGCTTTAGTTCTCCATTATACGTTCATGTCCCCTTTCATTTATCTGTTACTTTTATTCACGTTAGGTGTATTTATTGTAACTGGGGTTCATGTTCACTAGGAATAGCGTAAATATCCCCTGTTTTCCTTGTAACCTGTCGTCTACATTTCAAGACTGGCGCCATATTTCTTATTTACATTCTAGTGCGCATGTAATCTCCGTGGGATCCTGAGGCACACTTCCGCCCATGTAAACCAATCAGAGAACTTGCTCCGCCCACTGTGTCATGGCACACTTTCTGTGTCTTACTATTTTATTTGCGCGACTTTGGCGACAAAAAAAACTGTGGCCTGTCACCAAGGCATACGTAACCTTAGGCGCCTTGATTAAACCAGAGCAAACCACTCACAGTTCGATACAAACACAATACTACCAGGAACCATTATTTAAGAAATAGATTATTGTAAGAGGGCTCTATGCTAATTAGAACATGGTAAGACCTTATATTTGTCGATATTTTATACCGAGCGATAGCGAGGTATAAAATGAGGACAAATATAAGGTCTTACCATGTTCTAATTAGCATAGAGCCCAATTGCAATAATCTATTTCGATTCTAATATGGTTAAGATATGTTCTGAAAATTTGAAGCGGTACTAAGAGGATGTTTTCAAATGCCATTTTGGTCGTAAAAATTAAGCGAAATAGACCATAAAACAACATATCAAGCATATAAAAATTGTAAAAAATGACTTGTATTCGTTTTTTGTTCATTATTTAGCATTATTTACTGATGAAATTAATAAAAATGTGTTATTCCCGTTTGAACTATTTACGGTTGAGATTATGACGTCCGGTTTTCATATTGTGACGTCACCGAGGGCTCTATGCTTATTAGAACCCTGTAGTGTTCTTAAAGCGTTTGAAGGACGCCATATTAGAATTAGGAACCTTGTGTACGTTTCCCCTTCAAGTTTTATCTATTTTGACCTGTGACTTTATATTTACGCTATATTTCACCGTGTCCCGTGTTGTGTCCGTGGGGGGTCTCTGATCTGTTTTCGCTCTGGGAGGGTTTTTAACATATTGTTGTATAATTTATTGTTATCCTTATTAAATTGTTGAACTTTACTTGAATTGATCTATCTTATTTAAGATCTATATTTAGTATCTACAGTAATTATTTTACTGTGACCAAGTTTTATGAGGAACCAGTGTCTTCTGCCACGCTACCAATGGCAATGTGTATAAGAAACCATTATTAGAGAACCTCTTCGCCGAATATGCAGGCCGCGACATAGCGTACAAAGTATCGGTTTATATACACACACAAAACATATACAAAAACACGTTACCCCAAGTGTAACAATAATAATATGATTTCCAGAGATTTCATTCTTCAAAAAGGCTGGCAAATTTATCCCAACTTTGGCCATGTTGTTAAGGCCTTTTACTTACAATATTGCTAACCTTCAGTCCACTGTCATTACGGAAAGGGTTACAGCTTGGTCCCATTGATTACAATAATGGAGCAAAATTAGTTACTCTTTGCATGCAATATAATGTACTAACATTAGTCATTTATATCAGTCTATGCAAAATACAGTTTAAAACTTGAGAAATTGGTGGATATTTGGTCTTCCAATTCCCTAAGAATCACTTGACACAATCATCATTTGATGGACAATTTAACCAAAAACTACATATATACAAAGTTCCAGTGGAACAAATCTTATGTAATATTTTGTCCTTTGGAACAATTATTATGGTGGAACTTATATTCTGTCACACATCAACCTACCATTTAAAGTTACCAAGAAACTAATTTATCAGAGAAACTAAATGTGGCCACTATAGATTGTGAAATTGAGGTCAAGGACAAAAGTCATATGCGAGACTGACATGTACTATACAAGACCAATTTACACATCATAGCAGAAGTGAATAGAACATCTCTGCATCTTAAAGTTCAATAAACATTGTTCAATTTTTAAACCACATTCTAAATTCTCCTGACATTAGTTAATGAAATCTTCAACGAGGTGAAAGATAAAAGTATATGGATGTCTCATGTTAAAAATTTGTTGAATAAGTTAGGATTTGGTCAGCTTAGTTAACGACTAGATAATAAACAATTTTATATTAATAAGATTGAACAAAGAATATTTGATCAATTTAAACAAAACATTCATTAGCTAGTAGTGAAAAAATGTAATTTTTCAATAAAATTTATATCCCAGCAAAACACCTACTTATATTGATATATGCAAATCTAAAAAGGAAAGATCCATTAATTTATAAGTCATTTTAGGTTAAGTGCACATACATTAGAAATTGAAAGGGGCCGTTACAAGAAAATGGAAATAAATATGCGTATTTGTCTGTCGTGTAATGATGAGAGCATTGAAGATGAAAATCACTTCTTCTCAGTATGCTCTCATTATGCATAACAGAGAAGTATGTATACTCAGAAATTAAGTAAACATTCATACACAATGTCAAAATCTTGTATCACTTTTAAAGGGGAAGTTCAGTCAAAAATCAAAATTTGATATTTTGTTATTTACATGTCAAACATCGATGATACATCGACAAAAAAATTATATCTTTATCTTTTAAGTACAAAAACGAACTTAGAAATGTCAAGAAATCACTACTGGGGGTCCGCCATGTATACATAGGTGGCGACACAATCGATATCACAACATCTAATTACCGCTGTACATGTATACTGCGGAAAAGTGACACGTACAATTATTATAAAAATAACATTGTGTTACCATGCGGAATTTGTAATTACATTTTGGCATTACAGTTTCGTTGTTCTGGTCAGGTTTTCTGATTTTTCAAAAAAATCACCTACCTGTATGATAATTTAAAATCAACGAAATATTTTGCTTATTTTTTAGCACCTGAATAGGTGANTTTAAAGATATGTCTTTTATATTCAACATGTTCAATAATAACTCTATTGATATCCTAACACTAACTGCCAAATTTATAAATAAATGTTTCAAGTTAAGAAAAAGCTAAAGCCTGTTTAAAATTTGGCATATTTCAATTCAAAATTGTAATTATCTGAAACTATATTTTTACAATTTCTGCTATTTATTATGGTGAAAATCATTAACTGACACCCCACTGTCATGCCATGGTCAACATTGTCTTATATCTTCTTAGATTTTCTATGTTTTAATTAATTGTAATGTCATACCCATTTAATAAGAATGTGTTTGAGCAATAAAATATTATATTATTATTATTATATATATTTTTGACCTACCACTTATAGTTAATGAGAAATGAACCTATAATCAGAGAAACTTAGCATGGCCATTAGACCATGAAATTTAGGTCAAGGACAATTTTATATGCCAGACTGACATGTACATATATATGTTATCGGGCTCTTGACAGCTATGTATCATAAAATATCATCCTGTGAGCCCGAATATGAAGCACAAGGACGAGTGAGCGTAGTGATATTTTACGATACATAGCTGTCAAAAGCCCAATAACTAGTGTTGGGAATTGGATACAAAAATCATAATCGATTAATTGGAATAATCGGATGTACTTTCCGATTCGATTATCGATTATAATCGGATACCCTTATCATGCTTATAGTGCTTATAGAGTTTGGTTTTAACCATGTTTGCTTTGCTTTTATATTGCAAAAATTCACATACATATATCAATTTTCACTAACCATTTGAAAATACCTATGTATTTATCATGTTTATAACCTGTGGCTTGAGAACAATTCTAATCAGTATGCTATATTAAAATAACTCAACTTCTGATAAACAATTGTATTACTATTTCACCCAATCTAGAATTATCAGACAGAAAAATGTTTAATTTTCTGCAAAATTTAAATGGCATCCGATTATCGATTATTGAAAATTATAATCGATTAATCGATTTTATGTGAAAATCGATCGATTATCGATTATAATCGATCATCGGAACATCACTACCAATAACATGTTTATCATTCTTTATTTTGTATTTTAGATTTGTAATTACCGGTACATGATTAATGAACTAAGGTTTCAAATTACTATTGTCTAAATTTATGTAAATTCTAAATTGGTTTCAGGCATTTTAAACTTTTTTTGAAATTATGGATTTCCTTTGATTGGGTTCTAGTGCTGCTGATGAGGAATTAATTTCCGAAATGGCCATACAGCTCATTAAAATTATTGCAGTTGGAGTTAACATATGTGTTATGGTCTCATGTTCATTTACTCCATATCCTTTTGTAAAACATTCAAAATCTCCCAAAGTTGCCCAGGAAATTCAACATACATGTCATTCTCATCTTATCAGCAATTTTTAGCTTCAAAAACATGCTTTGTAGTTTTAATTATTTATCATGTTTATCAACAAATGTTTTGTAACTGGATGAAAATTTTTATTGAACAACTCGAAATAATGTCGATTTTGAATGTTGCAGCAACCTTTTGTTGTTACGTTATTCTATCGTTCCTTAGAGCTTTTATGACGTCATAATGGGAAATAGTAGTAATTAGGTTGTGACGGCGGCTACCCACCTGGGGTATTGCGCCCGTTGTATGTTCTTTCCAACTAGAGTTGGTCTTTTTCTCTTCTTGACTTCAAACAAAAGTTCCTTTTCAGAGCCACAGTTGATCAGCTACTCAGGACCGCCCTACTGAAGATATGGTCATCAACTGGGGGTGTCCGGGTCGAAGGAAGACTGGTACTTTCCCGACAGAGGTCAACTGGAGTGTCCAAGTATATCTCCGGCGGGGCTGCTCATAAGTCGTCGAACGATCAGTCATCCAGCTGAAGACGATGTGTCTGTATCAATGTATCCCCGGCTGGTAATAGGAGTATCCATATAGTGTTCCAAGTCGGGTAACATCGGAAGTCAACAATGGTCCAAGTGCAAACTGTGAACATTGGTGGGATCCACATGTCCAAGAACCAATCTGTCACTGGAAATCCACATACCCAATATGGCGGACAAATGCGGAGCTGATCTAACCACTAACATAAGGAGTGATTACGTGTGATAAACATGATAAAAATAAATGGGAAAACATGGGAGCTCTACAGGATATATCAGTGACCTAGTTTCTGTAGTTTTTCGGAGGTCTAGTGTATCTATTTGTGCAATTTATTACTCAGTTTTGAATGCCTAATCAGAAAGAAAAAATGTGTAATAGATGTGTACTTTTATCAGCTTGATTTCATGTGAACACTCGAAAAAAAGTTTTAACCTTTGAAAAGTTGGGAGAATCGCTTGATATATCCAGGTCAACTTCTGATATATCAGGGTCAACCAAATACTTGTTTTGGGCAAGTAATCTGCAAGCTGATATAACCATAGGGAAGGATGATAATACTCAAGACAAACCTACATACTAAATATCATCAGCCTACTACTTATACTATTATATAAACAATTGAGAAACTGAATTAATCGGGGAAACTTAATATGGTTGCTAGACTGTGAAATTGAGGTCAAGGGCAAAAGTCATATGCTAGACTGATATGTACCACCCAAGACCAACCTACATTCTAAATATCATCAACCTATATACACTTACATATATCATGTGTATAGTAATTGAGAAACTGACTTCATCAGAGAAACTTAACGTGGCCACTAGATTGTGAAATTGAGGTCAAGGACAAAAGTCGCATGCCAAACTCACATGTACTTCACAAGACCAACTTATGTAACAGGGGATTTATTCTGGCAGTGTATTCCTCCCATTAGATAAAATGCACTAGGGTAGAATATCCGCATCATGACTAATTTTCGGGACGCCGGGATTGGCCATTTTTAAATTAACTTCTGGAAATTGGGATGGTCCCTTTTTAAGGCCGGGAACTCGGGATGAAAATGCCATCAGGACATGGGAAAGGGGTGTTATTAGACCTGGGAAATCAGGATTTTATGGTAAAATTCAATGGGATTGGCAAAAATTGGTCTCTTAAATACAATCTTCCAGGATCGGGACTTTTCGCCAAAAATGTCCGGGATTTCAGGATTTGCTCATTTTAATTACGGGATGAGACCNGGGGGGGGGGGGGGGGGGGGGGGGGGGGGGGGGGCTACTTGCTATTACTTTGATGATTATGAGTGTGCCGCAGGAATGGGACATATTTTTGCAATCAGCTTGTCTTAAACAGGATATACTTTTCACTAGTGTTGTCTTGAACAGGGTCTATATTTCAACCTGGCCATCTGTAAGGTAGTTTTTAGTATACTTACAACTCAAAACAACGTTGAAACACACAAAACCCAACAGTTTAAGATATACTGTGTCCATAAAAACTCCATCTTTTATTTTTCATCAGCTGGGTGTTGATTTTGGAAATGACTTAAGTCTTAACAGGGTTTATTTTTGGCCTCTTGTGTCTTAAACAGGGTGTGTTTTTTTCATTTTTTCTGTCTTAAACAGGGTCCATTTTCAAAGGACTATCGGCAGGGTATTACCAAAATTTTTGGCAAGTAGCCCCCCAGAGATGAGACCCCCTTTCGCCCTCCCTCATCTGTAGCCTTATTTTCAAAATATCCTGTATTTAGTAAAAGTTAATACAGTCGCCGCCATACATGTACTTTGCATGCTAATGTCTTGCTTTCTGAGACTTTCCTCGCAGGCACGACAAAAATGATGCTGTAATGTTTGAGGGTTTTTGTTTTATTTAAGGATCTACCACCATGACCACATGATAAGCCCAAGTGATAAATTTTATAAAAAAATTGTGTAAATCACACTTGTTTGCTTATATATGATCAATGAGACCTAGTCATAACCCCTACAGAACATCAGTTGACCGACATTTGTTCCATAATTTACGTACTGTAGTCTGTATCTTGGACTTTCATATGTTTACTGTTAACTTCATTTTTCAGTTTTACTTGTTATGGCTTCTTAAAATACCCACTAAAACATTGTATTTCAATTAAAAATAATATAAAAAAGGGGGAAACTGAGTTAAAACTTCTTCATTAACTTGTTGGATTTGAACCCCTCCTCCAAGACAGTGTGCAAGCAAGTTTCACAACGTCAAGAAAAACATGGCGACCTTATCCAATGTGCCACGGAGGAACATCGAATTTAAGGTGTATATCAGCATGTTATCTTGAAAGCGTCCTAAATATTAATAAAAGTATCCCTAATACCTGGACATTGACTTACAATAAATTTAGTGTCCAAACGCAACAAACTTGAAATCACCGGAAATGGAATATTGATATTTCGTTTGATGTGCAAGTAAATATTTTTGTGTAATACTTTAATCAAACCATAAATGGACATCTGCTTCAAATATATATCGTTTCATTGTTTATAAAAATATCTTATTATCAAAATAATGATAATTTTCCATCAATTGTCCAATATAATTGACTGAAGATAATTTCATACAATGTTCATCACGCCGGTAAAACCAGTTCACAGAATATTCGTAAACCAGTCTAGCTCCAGTCACAAATATTGAGGAGGGTCTGTGAGTCTGATGTAAGTCCTACGGAAATCACGTAGGAGAGGAGGGGTGTCCAATAGCTTGAGGTTCTTAAAGAGTATTCAAATTTGTTTCCTATGATCCACATGCATGGTCATGAATACACTGTACAGTCAAATCATAAGAGCTACAACAAATCCATTGACATAGATCTACTGCTGAAAGCTTATATAAAAGAGGAATCTAAAGAAAAAAAATCTGAATAAAAATCTGATGAGAAATTAAAATTTTAGGTAACCTGCATATTTGCAATTTCGGTCCCGTTTGCCCCCTCCCCCTAGCCTAGAAAGGAAACAAGCAAAAAAGTGATAAAAAATCTTCTGGTTTAGAACTTATTAATCTTTTATCTATAGGAAGGTTCGCCGTGACGTCACAGACTCGAAAAGGTAAAATTGGTTGGCAAGAAATGGTGATAATTGATTAGGGTCATAAAAATGTAATTTTTAATTCACTCGTACGAAATTGTTAATTGAGATATTTTGATAATTCCTTTTGATTGAAATTCTGGATTGTTTACACTTTTACAGGGTATTAATTTTTCAGATACATTTATTTTCAAAATCTATAAAATTAACGTTTTTGTGAAGTATACAAATTTCGGCAATTTTGACATTTTTTAAAACCGCATAAAATTTTTTCTACAGGAAATTTTTAAAAAGTAAATCGGCAGAAAAAATATGAAAATCTTGAAGTTTATTATGCATTTTACAGATCCAAAATCGGATGGGTAATAAAAAAAATACAATAGATAAAAAATTCTTTTACATTGTTAAATAGTGGTCCAACTACGACTTTGCCAACCAAAAATGCTGATTTGCATATGTAAATTAGATTTTGTGACATCACTAATGAGGTTCGCGAACCTTCCTATTAAAAAACTGCATCAAAATCGGACTTAAAAATGAAAAAAAGATATTTATTTTTTGTGGTTTGCCTCTTTTTGGCCCCATTTATCTCATGAACGGTACATGCATCGTGAAATCTGATTGGAAATTTCCTCAGGAGCACACTGAAAGAAACCCCATCAAAATCTGATAAATATTTTACAGCTAAACATATGAAATAAAACACCCATTTTGGCCCTTCTTGCTCATTTTTTTTAAACTGGAGGGGCCACAATATCCAAAACTATTCAAAGCCTTCCTTTTGTGGGAAGGAGCATTGTGATGAATTTCATAAGGATTGGTGCACTGGACCTTAAGTTATTGACCAAAAACAAAGGTGTCAACAGACGACAGTGCCATACCATTATTATACAACCTCAACATTTTTGCAGTCATATAAAAATGCATTTTGTTGGGAACTGCAAAAATGTTGAGGTTGTATAATGGCATTATTGTTGAGGTTGTATAATGGCATTATTGTTGAGGTTGTATAATGGCATTATACAACCTCAACATTTTTGCAGTCATATAAAAATGCATTTTGTTGGGAATTGAATTTCGTGGTTTCCTATGAAAATTGGAACCCCACAAACAATAGTACTTTCAAAGTATATAAAGAGGAAATAATTTGTTCTATGAATAATTTTTATACGACCGCAAAAAAATAAAAAATTTTTGAGGTCTTATATTGGTATGATACTGGCAGCGTCGTTGTCGTCGGCGTCGTCGTCGTCGGCGTCTGTAGACACTTCGTTTCCGTGCGATAACTTAAGTTCTGATTGACCAATCTTTATGAAATTTTAACACAATGTTCCTTGGCACAAAGGGAAGGCTGGGATTGCTTTTGGGTATTGTAGCCTCTCCCATTTTTGAAAAAAGGGCCAAAAAGGGCCAAAATTGGGTGTTCTCATATATTAGGTTATAGAATATTTATTATTTAACAGATTTTTATGGGGTTTCTTTTAGTGTGCTCCTTATTTAATTTCCAACCAGTAGTATGTGAACGGATCTCATATCGCATGTATCGTTCATGAGATAAATGGGGCCCTAACGAGGGGAATCCCCCCAAAAAATTTTTTTTTTATTTTTAGTCCGATTTTGATGCAGTTTTTTTTCAATGGATTCCTTATGAAAAATTAATGCAGCGCTTAATATTAGATTTTTGTTAAAGTGTTTCCTTTCCGAGCTATGAGGGGCCGAACGGGGCCAAAACTGCAAATTTGCAGATTACCTAAAATTTTTATTTTTCATCGGATTTCGATGGGATTTTTTTCTTTGGATTCCTTTTGATATAAGCTTTCAGTAATATGGCAACAGATTTAGTGTAGCTCTTACCATTTCCGAGCTTTAAGGGTTCAAAGGGCCAAAACTGCAAAATTTGCAGTTTACCTAAAATTTTTATTTGTCACCAGATTTCGACGGGATTTTTTTCTTTAGATTCCTCTTGATATTAGCTTTCTGCAGTATGGCAATGGATTTGGCGTAGCTCTTACTGTTTCCGAGCTATAAGGGGTCAAAGAGGAATCATAAGGAGTCATAAGGGCTAATTTTTATTTTCCCTAGTTTGTGTCCAGCTAATTACTGGGTCAATCTCCTTATTGTTTCCATCTAATTATTATGTCAATCTCTTTAG
>MJUU01052443.1:113863-124798 GCA_002080025.1 Modiolus philippinarum
GGAGTCATTAGGGCTAATTTTTATTTTCCCTAGTTTGTGTCCAGCTAATTACTGGGTCAATCTCCTTATTGCGTCCTTCTAATTATTGTGTCAAGCTCTTTCGTTTGTCCATACTCGCTTTAAATTACACTTTTTCAAATTTCAGTGGACGACATGCTGCGGTCGTATCATGCTGCGCTCGGCGTAGCCCTTTATTCATAAATAAAACTCTGATACATTACCCAACTTTTCACATCATTTTAATCCCTTTGAAGTAGTTTATTCAGTTTAATAGAATTTTCCCAGAAAATGAAATTCCTAAAGTGTTGAGACAAACTGTACTTAAAAATTACCTATATACCACAGGTGCTTGAGGACAGGACCCTGTATTGGGCCCCTATGGTCCCTCCCCCTTTTTATAATATTTACTCCATTTTTCAATATTTGCCATCTATTTGAACTATTTTGCACTAAAATAACATATATCTATGGTCTATTTCCTATTTTACTATCAAATGTGCCTTTCGACTCAGAGCTCTATTGTAATTGGCAGTGATTGGCTTGACTTCACGTAGCTATGCCAAGCTGAGCTTTTGCCATGCATCCGTCAATCAAAAACTTTCTTTAGAGGACATCTTCTAGAGAACCTCTGAGTGTTGGTTTGAACCAAACATTGCATGAATGACATGAATGATACTTATCAATTGCTGAACAAGTTGTTTCTTTGGTGCAGTTCCTTTATCTAAATAGCCATCAGCAGAGAATATTGGACACTTTGGGAAATGCATATATACATATGAAGTCTTCTGAAGAACCTTTGAATGGATATAAACCAAACATGGCATGAATGATACTTATAGGGTGCTTATCAAATGTTATGACTTTCTGCAACCAAACCTATTCACACTTGCATGGTCTCCTTCAAAACAGGCATCTTTCAGGTCTGCACCTTGTCCAAGATGGCCACTAATGGGAATCATAGTTTAGTATCTTCTCCTCTTTTGGCAAGTTGGAAATAAACTTAGTCACAACCCATGCCAGGTAATTTGCAAATCCAATGGCCCTTATCCAAGAAAAATTAACATTAGATCATAAGAATTCTCAACATGTCCTTTAATAGAGTTTTATTTGACTATCTGTAATGGCCATGGTTCAGATGAATAATACAGGCTTTTGAAAGCATCTTGTTGCTGAAGTTCCATACCATCATAAGTTTATTTTTAGCTCACCTGGCTATGCCAGAGTGAGCTTTTGTCATCACTTGGTTACGATCCTGCCTCCGTCGATCGTCCGCTCGTCTGTCATAAACTTTTCATTCAAAGATCTTCCCCTCTGAAACAATACAATACAATACAATACTTTATTTCTCTCAAAACCAATTTACAAAGGTATAGAGAATACATAAGTTAGAATCATAATACAATCTAAAGTTCACAAATACAAACTCAAACAAATAAAAACAACAGATTTCAGTACAAGTATCTTGATTTCACTTACAAAAACTAGATTTGAAAATTAACCTGGAGGACAAACATACTGATATATCAGTCTTATAGATTTACACAATTTTTTTAATACTGATATTTTATGAGTGTTAAATAATAAGCAGAATTTTAAAGTGTTTGGTCTGTTATAATTATTACTGGATAAGTACTGCTTTCTCTTGTCTGCAAGTCTAGGACATTTCATAATGTAATGATATTCATCACCAATCTCATTATTACAGAGGTCACATAATCTTTTGCTTCTATCTAGATTTAACCATCTCCCTCTTTCAATTGGTAACAAATGGTTTGATGTCCTAAACCCACAGAGAGTGAAAGTGTCTTTATCATCAAGGACATCAAAATAACTTTCGACTTTCACTGGGCCAATTGGAACCAATCTTGGTCACAATAGTCCTTGGATGGTCCCCTTTGAAAATTGTATTCGTCAAGTCTGTACCTCGTCCAAGATGGCCGCCAGCAGGGAACATAGTTTTAACATTGGGCCCTAGGGAAAAACGTTCAAAGATCATATTCTCAGAAACTACCAGTCCAATTTTAACCAAATTTAGGCACAATGGTCCTTAGATGATCCCTTCCAAAAAGGTATCCGACAGGTCCGTACCTCATCCAAGATGGCTGCCAGCGGGGAACATAGTTTAACATTGGACCCTATGGAAAAGACATTCAAAGATCTTCTCAGAAAATACCAGTCTAATTATAACCAAACTTAGCCACAATGGTCCTTAGATGGTCCCTTCCAAAAAATAGGAATCCATCAGGTCAGTACCTCAGCCAAGATGGCCACCAGCGGGGAACATAGTTTTAACATTGGACCCTATGGAAAAGACATGCCAAGATCTTCTCAGAAACTACTAGTCCAATTATAACCGTACTTAGTCACAATGATCCTAAGATGGTCTTATCCAAAAAAGGTATCAGACAGGTTCGTACCTCATCCAAGATGGCCGCCAGCGGGGAACATAGTTTTATTATTGGACCCTTTGGAAAATACATTCAAAGATCTTCGCCTCAGAAACTACCAGTCCAATTATAACCAAACTTAAGCACAATAGTCCTTAGATGACCCCTTCAAAGAAAGGTATCCGGCAGGTCCGTACCTCATCCAAGATGGCTGCCAACGGGGAACATAGTTTTAACATTGGACCCTATGGAAAAGACATTTAAAGATCTCAGAAACACCAATCCAATTATAACCAAACTTAGACACAATGGTCCCTTCCAAAAAGGTATCCATCAGGTCGTACCTCATCCAAGATGGCCGTAGCGGAGAACATAGTGTTAACATTGGACCCTATGGAAAAGACATTCAAAGATCTTCTCATAAACTACTAGTCCAATTATAACCAAACTTAGGCACTATGTTCATTAGGTGGTCCCACTGAAAAAGGTATCCAACAGGTGTGTACCTCATCCAAGATGGCTGCCGGCAGGGAACAGTTTTAACATTGGACCCTATGTATTTTAAGGGGAACCCCTGTCCAAATTTTATTTGAATTATGGTCTGATATGGGTTGTAATGGATGGTGGGCTCTCAGTTGCCATGGAAACCAGAAAATTTTAGTAAAGTACTCTGCTAGATATTTTATTTTTGATTCCAGGAATATGTATAATCTAGAGTACAAGGGGAACCCCTGCCCATTTTTTTAAGGGGGACTTTGAATGTTATTATTTCAGCAATATGTTTTACCTAAATTGTAAGGGGAACCCCTGCCCAGATTTTTTTAATGGTGTTCTGACATGGGTTGTAATGGATGGTGGAGCTTTCGGTTGCCATGGAAACCAAACAATAAACTGAAATTTTACAAAAAAGTATTCTGCTAAATTTTATGTTTGTTTTCAGAAATATGTAAACATTAGTTAATAAGGAGAACCCCTGCCCAAATATTTTTAAAGGGACTTGTAATGTTTTCATTTCGGCAATTATTATTATCTAGATCATAAGGGAAACCCCTGCACAAATTATTTTTGAAAGGTGGTCTGAAATCAAACACATTCAAACCCATTTAAAGATCCTTTCTGAAACAACTTGTACAAGTAGAACACAATGGCACTTTGATGGTACTTTCCAATAAAGATATCCTGGAGGACCACATCTCACCCAATATAGCTGTCATTATTAAGATAGTTTATATTGGATTTAGGTCTCGGAAACCACTAATCTAGTCACAAAAGTCCTCTGTGGCCCTTCATATTTGTGTTTGGCATGTCTTCAGGTAACCTTCAGCAGGGAACATAGTTTAACATCGGACCTTACTGGAAATGACTTTTATCTGTGTAAGCCATGGTCCAGGTGAGCGATACAGGCTCTTGAGAGCCTCTTGTTTACTTTTTAAGTATTAAGGTTTGTTTCAATATATCATACATCTCTTCTGCTGGGTTCTTTTCAACAAAATTTGCAAATATCTGTTATACATGTATATTATAGATATTTAACACGCATGTCATTTTCTTTATTTAATTTACATTTTTCCCTAGATTTCTATGCCTTTATTGGCTGTTTTTCTTTTCACTAAATTATCCATATTTCCTCCATAAAAGCAGCTTGGATTTTTTAAACCAAAATGCGAACTTGAAGAAATTAATAAAACAATACTGCAAATGTTTACCAGTCATTTTGATTTTATTTGTTATACCCCCTGCAAACAGTTTTCTTTTGCAAGGCCCCCAATCGATATCTAAAATGACGAGAAAAAGTTAATGTGATTTGGAGGAACATTGAAAAATGGTAAACAAAGCTCTTCTTTTTGGTGCCTTGCTTTATTTTAAAGCACAAATCACAGGGACTTGCTCCCAGTCTAGAAAAAAAATGTTTACTATCAAATATGAATCTCGGAGAAAAAAAAACACTCCGAGATTCATATTTGTTAGTAAACATTTTTTTTTCTAGACCAGGAGCAAGTCCCTGTGCACAAATTAAAAACCCTCCGATGATTCCCTTGTAATGTTTAAAAATATCTTCTCAATTTATTATCTAATAATCGATGTAGAACGTTTCGCAATCGGAGCTGGAATATTAGTATCTGACCTCCCTCTTACTGCCAAATGCTCTAGAGTCACGAATTAATAACAGAGTGAAAAGTTATTTTGCTTCATAACATGTTAATCTTAGAAGGGTATGATGACATTCTTAACTTTTAAAATATCGCACGCCGTGACACCAAAAAGGATCTTTATTTACCATTTTGTAAGGTTCCTCCAAATTATATCCGGACGTTCCTCTAAACTTTTTCTCGTCATAGCATTGGCTGTGATTTAGATCGATTGGTAGTCGTGTTTTGGCAGATATTTAGGAATCACCATGCAAGCCAGTCTGTCCATGTACCTTGTCAGCGCATGTTCTGCTAAACTTATGCTTGGATTTTGATGAGATGTTACACAGTTGCAGTATACCACCTAAAGATGTGCATGAAATAATGTGGTTGCTGCTCGAAATTTTGAAGGGGATATAATTCATCTTTGAATATTTTCTGGAAATGGGGGAGTGAAGGAGCTTTGTCAGCCTGACTTGCTAAATAGGTGCATGAATTTTTATGAAATGTCACACAGTTTTAGTATACCACCTGAAAATGTGCATGAAGTTATATGGTTGCGATTTGAAATTTTGAAGGGGAGATATTACAACTTTCTATTTAGGCCATTCTTTTTAGGTCATAATAAAATACCAATAGTTTGTATTAGCTTTAAAATCTTCCTGTATCCAAAGAACATTTATTTGTCAAAATATTACTGGGGGATTTGAATGTTCAAATTATTAACTATTTTAAGCAACTGACAGCAGTATATTGCATTATAAAGTTATAGAGCTCTGACTGACCGTTAATTTTGGATGAGGATCTCTGATCCTTAAATCCTCGAATCCTGAGTAGAATCTGAGTAAATATACTTTCAAATCCCGTATTCCCAAGAAAATAGATTTTTCAGTCCTAAATACTGAAAAATGTCAATGCTAAGCCCAAATCCTGTTAAGGGTTAATCCTAAATTCCCATGGCATAAAATTGCTTATCCCGACATCAAAAAAAAAATCCCACCTTTTCATAATTAGGAGACTAATGAATAGCAGGAGATACATGGAATTTTGTAAACAAAAATTGGGAGCCTCCAGACAAAAACAGACCGGAGAGTTGACAGCCCGAGTTGACAGGTGTTTTACAGATTTGCATTATGAAGTTGGTTTTACCTTATTCTGAAGTTTACATGGAAAAACATACCGGTAAAAGTATTATTTGCAATTCCTTCTAATATGTACGTTGATATTTTACCAAACTTGTAGAAATTCTGTAATGGAAAATTACAGTTGTTTCTTATGTGCAAGCGTCATGTGATCCCTTCAAACCATGTGTTTTTTTGTTTAGAAAAAGAAACACTGCATTGTCAAACCACAGATGTTAAGCTAACTAATTTCTCCATGAAGCTACCTACTCATCAGTACATCAATGCAACAAAGTGATGAAGCCAAACTGTTATTGGATTTGTGCTCGACTCAACTACTGGTGCACACTTTTTTGGTTTATTTATGAAAATGCATTAGTGCGGGCCATTATAAGTGCTATGCAGTTGTTAGTGTTATGTTTTTCCATTGATGTTAAGAACTGCTAAGATATCATTTTCTAACTTATCTTGTCATCAATACTGGCAAAAGTTCAGTTCTAGCCATCACGATTATGATACCCAGAGCAAATTGCAACAAATCCTTAAAATGACAAGACTCTTGACTGTAGCCATTTTACCATGCTTAGCTTTTTCCTAAAAAGTGAAAGGCCAATTTTGTAAATATGAGAATGTGGGTCTCGTACAATAATGGCCTTCATGTGACCTTGACCTTTGACCTTGAGGTCAAATTACTGATTTTTTTAGTAGTGGGTCAGAACTTTTTCATCTTTTGACCTAAACTTTGGCATGTGGTTGTATCATCATGAAATGATGTGTCACATACCTTAATGCCCATATCGTGTTGTGACCTTAGTCATATAACTGCTTTTGTATTTGTCAGGCATTTACCTGTGATCTGTAGATAAAAAAATGCATTCTTGAAGTGTAAACCATAATTGTTTCACCATATAACCAATTGTAAATATTTTCAAAATGTGGGTCCTGTTTTATAGTGACCTTTATATAACCTTGTCCTTTGATTTTAATCATGTCAAGTAACACCATTTCCTATGTGTTAGCCAGAACTTTTCATTTATGACCAAGACACCCATATAAACATTATATATGTATAAAGTAATAAAAGGATAAGCTTTTTCTTGCTTTTCTTTCTCTCCTGTTTTTGGAATACTCCCATATTATCTTTGTAAAAATGTTGTCTGAAGGGGAGACATATGTTTTAGTTTGCTAAAACAGTCACCCCTAGTTTTTATTAATTTGGCTGACATATATAAACCCTAGGTTACTTGGTCTCATTTTAAGTTTATAGATCACTATAGGGTCTAGTGAAAGAATACCTTCCCTTATGACAGCAATCATAAATGAGACACAGTCCTGCTGAACTCCTGTTTATAAGGAGTTAGGACTTTTGCGACTTTGTTTGATTTCAGTTAGCTTATTAATTTCGAAGGATAAGATGTTTGTATAGTTTCCTCAAGGGTCCAATGTTTAACTATGATCTCTACTTGCAGCCATCTTTGATTGGCCCTTGCAGACCTTCCAGACACAATTTTTAAATTGAGACCACAAATTATTGTGACAAAGTTTTATTCCATCTAGCCCAGCGATTCAGAAGAAATCTTTGAATGTGTTTCCGTAGGGTTCAAATGCTTTTCCCAAATTGCACCAATTTAGACAGGATAAACCTGCTGCACACAATTTTTATAGAAGACCTTCATGAACAAGTTTGATTTCAAATGGCCTAGAGTTTTCAGAGAAAAAGAGCTTTGAATGCATAGTTTACAACAGATGGACATCAAATGATGATAAAAGCTCACCCTGGCTGTAACCAGGTGAGACAAAAAGCAAACTAGCTACAAACTTGCATGTAGTTCAACAGACAACCCTAAAGCTACAGAAAATACAAACTACATTTTTATACCCTTGGTAACTTCTCTTCAGTGGCTTGAAGTATTTTATGAAAATTTACACAAAGGAAGAACACTATATTGTGTTGTGCATGAAGGAATATAATTATTGTCCAAAACCAAAAGTGGAGATAATTCGACTGGCTTTTTATTGATTCTCTCTGAAAGGATTATCTGGTAAGCCAAATTCTTCTTAAACACTCAAAAGAACTGTATGAAGATGTGCATGAACAAATTTATTTATTGTCAGACACTATAAAGGAGGGATATATAGATTACACCACAAGATCCCGTTCATTACCATATTTTATGCACTAGAGATTGTTGAATTTTAAAATATTAATTGCAAGGCTTGCCGAGCATTTTGAAATTTTGAAATTTAACTATTGAGAGTGGATAAAATATGGTAATAAATGGGATAAAGTTGTGTAATCTTTTTCTCTAATGATCAATGATAAACACCGAGAATTGTATTCCGAATAGATTTGGCGAGAAATAGCACGGGGCTTTATTCAACATACGTTGAATAAAGAGAATTTATCTAACGGGTCAAAGCCGGTTTAAACTTGACATATCATTAGAGAAAAGATGATAATTTTTCAAAGAAATAATTCAAAGTACAAAAATACCCATGTTGCATATGAAATAGTAAATTCTGTTATGCTGTACACCTGTTGCAATGAGTAACCTCTCATCAGCAGCATTAAAAAAATATGGGAAACTGTATTCCAAAAGAATGGATAATGTGAAATAAAGCTGTTGGATGGAAATATTTATTTGTACATGAAAATATCCAAGTGCATATTGTGTCCAAATGAATTGATTTTTTTGGTCTCATTTCAACAGAATATATCCATTGGAATCCTTGTGAAAGTTATTTCTGTACGATGGTATCAATTTGTCCAAACATGTATTGTATCCACTCCTGTATTGTGTCTACATGCACTTAAATTTGCACTTACCATGATAGTGATTTAGGGTTCATTGAGCTTATTCTATAATTTGCCATACTTAGTAACGATTTTGCTCAAGCGATGTTCATCAATCTAAAAACAAACTAGAGGCTCAGAGACTGAGCCTGTATCGCTCACCTGACAAAATGCTTCTATGCAATGCATGACCAAAAATGATGTTTTTTTTTACCAATGGGGTCTAATGTTTAGCTATGTTCTCAAGTAACACCCGTGTTTTTTGTCTGATCCTATTAAAATTAGTAATTTTTGCAAAGGACCTTCTATACATTTAGTTCAATTTGTTTTAATTGTTTCAGAGAAGATGATGAAAAGGATGGTTTTCTCATACTGGGCTTCAATGTGAATCTATGTTCTGCACTTGAGGCTATGTTTTTTGTCGGATCGAAATGAATTGAGCAATTTTTGTAAAGTACATTCCGTACATCATTCCTGTAAAGTTTGGTTGAATTTGCTTCAGTGGTTTCAGAAAAGAAGATGAAAATGTGATTTTCCGATAGGGTCCAATGATAAACTATGTTCCGTGCTGGTGGCCATGTTTTATAACTGATATTAACAAAATGAGCAATATTTGTTTACGACCTTCCATGCATCATTCCTGTAAAGCTTGGTTGAATTTGCTTCAGCTGTTTCAGAGGAGAAGATGAAAACGTAATTTTTCCTATAGGGTCCAATGTTAAACCTAAGTTCAACACTGGCGGCCATGTTTTTTTTCAGATCAGAAAAAAATGAGCCATAGTTGTAAAGGACCTTCCATACATCATTCCTGTAAAGTTTGGTTGAATTTGCTTCAGTGGTTTTAGAGCAGAAAATGAAAATGTGATTTCCCCTTATGGTCAAATGTTGAACCATGTTCCGTGCTGGCGGCCATGTTTTTTGTTGGATCGGAATGAAATGAGCATTCTTTGTACAAGACCATCCACACATCATTCCTGTAAAGTTTGGTTGAATTTGCTTCAACCGTTTCAGACCAGAAGATGAAAATGTGATTTTTCCATTAGTATCCAATGCTAAGCCTAATTTCCACGTTGGCGTCCATGTTAATGATTGAATCAGAACGAAATGAGCAATCTTTGTAAAGGACCTTCCATACATCATTCCTGTAAAGTTTGGTTGAATTTGCATCATCCGTTTCAGAGCAGAAGATGAAAATGTGATTTTTTCCATAGGGTTCAATGTCAAACCTAAGTTCTGCGCTGGCAGTCATGTTTTTTTTTGTCATATCGTAATGAAATGAGCAATCTTTGTTAAGGACCTTTAGTACATCATTCCTGTAAAGTTTGGTTCAATTTGCTTCAGCTGTTTCAGAGCAGAAGATGAAAATGTGATTTTTCCCATAGGGTCCAATGTTAAACCTAAGTTCCTCACTGGCGGCCATGTTTTTTATCAGATCGGAAGGAAATGAGCAATGTTTGTAAAAGACCTTCCGTACATCATTCCTGTAAAGTTTGATTGAATTTGCTTCAGTGGTTTCAGAGGAGAAGATGAAAATGTGATTTTACCATAGGATCCTATGTTAAACCATGTTCCCTGCTGGCGGCCATGTTTTTCGTCTGATCAGAATGAAATGAGCAATCTTTATTGAGGACCTTTAGTACATCATTCCTGTAAAGTTTGGTTCAATTGGCTTCAGCCGTTTCAGAGCAGAAGATGAAAATGTGATTTTTCCCATAGGGTCCAATTTTAAACCTAAGTTCTGCGCTGGTGGCCATGTTTTTTATCGGATCACAAGGAAATGAGCAACGTTTGTAAAGGACTTTCCATACATAATTCCTGTAAAGTTTGATAGAATTTGCTTTAGTGGTTTCAGAGGAGAAGATGAAAATGTGATTTTCCCATAGGGTCCATATGTTAAACCATGTTCCATGCTGGCCGCCATGTTTTTCCTTGGATCGGAATGAAATGAGCATTCTTTGTTAAGGACCTTTTGTACATCATTCCTGTAAAGTTTGGTTCAATTGGCTTCAGCTGTTTCAGAGCAGAAGATGAAAATGCAATTTTTTCCATAGGGTCCAATGTTAAACCTAAGTTCAGCGCTGGCACCCATGTTTGTTATTGGATCGGAACGAAATGAGCAATGTTTGTCATAGACCATCCATACATCATTCCTGTAAAGTTTGGTTGAATTTGCTTCAACCGTTTCAGACCAGAAGATGAAAATGTGATTTTTCCATAGGGTCCTATGTTAAACCATGTTCTGTGCTGGAGGCCATGTTTTTCGTTGGATCGGAACAAAATGAGCAATCTTTGTTAAGGACCTTTAGTACATCATTCCTGTAAAGTTTGGTTCAATTGGCTTCAGCTGTTTCAGAGCAGAAGATGAAAATGTGATTTTTCCCATAGGGTCCAATGTTAAACCTAAGTTCTGCCTGGCGGCCATGTTTTTTATCGGATCGGAAAGAAATGAGCAATGTTTGTAAAGAACCTTCCATACATCATTCCTGTAAAGTTTGATTGAATTT